>JAQGAK010005030.1:0-10947 GCA_034696945.1 Lipothrix lubbocki | reverse complement strand
CCACCTTCCATTAAATATATTTTCAAAATTTGAGTTTTAATATTGTGTTGCAGTTTTAAATGTTTCTTGCTAACATGCAAATGTTGTTTTATTAAATTCTAGCGATACCATTTTACGACGGAAGAATTATCAAGGACAGTAAACCCTACTCGAGCACTTTCCAAGGATTTCAATATGCTTGGTTATTATAGAGACATCATATAAAATAAACAATAAAAGAGTATGATGAGGACGAGGAGGAGGAAGAAGTGGCGTGTGTAATAATTAGCAGAGATTCACATATAGAGCGAATGAATGAGATGTGAGCTCACAGGTCTCCAAAACTGGAAAATTAAAATTTGAAAAGCATGAAATGTGGGGGAAATGATGTAAAAACACGAAATCCTGCAAAACCTACACATAATTTGCGAAATACCGCGAAATTTGAGATCCAGCAACTTTATTGCACAAAAACATAAAATTTTAGCCAGCAAAATAAATTTTTAAATGATTTCCTTCTACTTTTGAGGTCACACATGTAATTCCGTTCCTTCCTAAGGTTGACGAGATTTATGTCATGGAAGGCGGCATGGTGCGGCTGCATTCTTAACAGATTCTCCAAAGATGTGGATATCCCGATAGCTTAATGCCGAAGAATTTACCATTGAGCATAACCTATATTTGTCGAGTTCGAATTTCTTTTTGTTTTTGAACGTTTTCCACGATTTTAAGCTATTTTATTTTCTGATTTTAATTGTTTCAAATGCTTCAAATTTTATTTTGCTGGTGTATTGACAAATTTTATGTATTTTATTTAGTCATATTAAAAATTTAATTATTTCTGGAGCAAAAAACCAATAATATAAAAGTATTTTATTGCTTAATGTCCATAAAGGATCCGTTACTGTTTATTGGAACATTGCGGACTAATTTGGATCCAAATTAAAACCATTCGGATGAAGAATTATGGCAAGCATTGGAGCATGCGCATTTGAAATCAGTTGTTGCATCACTGCCGGCCGGGCTGGATGCTCGTGTTCTTGATGGTGGGGAAAGTTTGAGGTATGCATATGGTTTTGTATTACCAATACTATATTGTATTTATACCAACCGGATATTCTTTAACATTTAGTCAATATTCAACAAAATTGGAATTTTTACCTTCATTTATGTGAACAGCGTTGGTCAGAGGCAGCTTGTTTGCCTGGCAAGGGCGCTTCTGCGCAAGTCCAAGATTTTAATCCTGGACGAAGCCACGGCAGCCGTGGACCTAGAAACCGATGATTTAATTCAAAGGACAATTCGTTCGGAATTTCAAGATTGTACGGTGCTAACGATTGCTCATCGTTTAAATACAATTCTGGATTATGATAGGTATACATAAAATTAATTTTTGTATCAATTAAATTGTTTTATTAGAAAGAGAATTAAATCCCTTGTAGGTGAATTTTATTATCATTAATTGCATTTGAAAAATTCACAGGGTCATGGTGCTGGATAATGGAAAAATCGTTGAATTTGATAAACCCGAATCGTTGCTTAGGAACACGAATACAGTTTTCTACAATATGGCAAAAGAAGCTAATTTATTATAAAAGTTCAATTGCCTGACACTTTAGCTAATAAGGAAAGTACGCACGATGATGACAATGATATTATATAGCTTACACATTATTGAGAATAAGTTTCCGTAAGCATGATAACTGTTCCAAATTATTTAAAAGTTGTTAAATAGTTGAGAGATTTTTGGTTTATGAAATAAATTGAACAACAAAATCTATCAGGTTTGGAGTTATTACGATTCAAATATGATTGAATAAAATGATTTTGAACATATGTAGGCATGGTACTTTATATGTAGCGTTAATTAGTAATAGTAAATAAATAATAATCTTTTATATTTATTCTTGTCTGGTCATGATTAAATAATTATTAATTAAAATATTATACATATCTACCTTCTCCAATAAAAAAACATATTTTTCCAAAATCCGTAATTCTTGACGTAAAAGGACTCACAATGTCACAATACGTCAATTGAAAGCTTTTCAAATCCTAAAAACAGATTTTAGATCAAATTTGCAATTTTCAAAATTTTAACCTAGATTCGGAGGGAAAATTCAAAATTTTGATAACATGTTTTCCCCGAAAAAACTGTACACTCGCAGACTTTGTCGTGGGGGACAAAATATTCCCAGTATGCTAACTAATACTATATTTTATTAAGTTTTATTACAACCGATTTAAGAACAGGCTTTTGCAGTCGGATATAACTGCATGCACTTACAGTTGCAATAAAAAACAACCATTTTTAGTTCAATTGTTTAAAATTTGACTGAAGTGTTTCGAGCCCTAGCGTCGTTTAATTAAAAAAATTTAATCAGCCACTCACTGGCTCTGAGTGTTTGAAGTTTTGTATTATTTTGACGTATGACAACCGTAAACTTTCCTTTTTGTACCATTCACATTTTGCATGGGAAATTCTCTTTCCCTTATTTTCTCTTGACTTTCTCATGAACTAAAGACATATCTCCTCTCCATTATTTTACTAATATTACCTAATTATTACAACTATTATTACCCATTTTCCCTTAAATAATATCTTCCACGCACATATAGAATAGTTTTGATTTTCGGCTTTTTCACATTTCCACAGAAATTTGAATTTACATACCATGTAACTTTAAAAAGTGTTTGCATTATTTTTATTATTGTTTATTATTCTTATTTTCATTATGACAATTTTCTAGACAGTTAAACAAGAAGTAATACTCACTTCCAAATAAATATTATGAGATTTCTTGCTAAACTTCTGCTTTTCAGGTAAACGTTTTCCCTGGCGATAATCAGCTCTTGAGACATTTTCCGCCTTTTTATTTAAAAGCATTAATTATTTAAAAAAATGCCTATTAATTTGTAAACTCTCCAAAGTATTTTAAATTTCCAAAATATCCTCTTTTCATGATTTCTTTTGAACTTCAACTGACAGTTTGACATTTAAATATTGTAGCCTAGTTTTGCAAAGTAAAAGTTATTGTGAATTTACATTTCCTCATTTTAAGGTCTACAGCTCTGTATCTCTGAATTCAGAAATTTCTTCTGTAATGTTAGTTTTTGCGAATATTCCCACATCAAAAAAATATATGTTACAATTATTTCTTGTTTCATTTTTACTGACTTGGAAGTTTTCAGTTTGTTTCCCTTTTGTGTCACCACAAACGAAAGGCAACTTTCGCTCTGTAAACTTTTTCTTTTGACAACATTCGCTTTGCGCATGGAAAATTCTCTTTTGGTCTTTCTTATGAATAAAAGCGCTTGGATCTTCCCTCCTCACTATTTTTTCAATGTGAATCATGTTTATTACATATCTTTCTTTATACATATAATCCCTTTCTTTCAAATACAAATTATATGGAAATACATGTGTATTGGCAATTTATTTATTGATTATGCATAGATTGAAACAAAATTAAATTTACAATATTGAATATGTATTTATTTTCAAAAAACAGAACAAGAGAAAAGTTTGAAAAACTTTTATTGAACATTATTTATTATATAAAAAATATTTAACGTAAATTCGCATGTCAGAATGGAAATGCATGAACAAGTGTTGTCCAGTTTCTTGTATACATATGTATGTAAATTCCTAATTCCTGCGTGAGAAATGTTTGTTGGGAAGAGTGGACTTGAGAAGCAATCGTCAGTTGAAAAAACTATTGACTGACACAGCTTAACAGTTATCAGCGGAGAAGAGAGAAGCAGGCCATTTGATTCACACTGCTCCACATCCCTGCAAGTATGTATTTTTCCTCCCATAAACACACGCATAAATCCTGAGCGATGAAATGCATTTCTCTAATACCTTCCAACTTTTCCTCTCGTTATCTCACACAACGTTCCACCTTTGTTGCATCTTTAACTTCTACAAAAATCAAATGATTTCGCAATGTACATAACACTACTAGTATGATACATGCAGTAAACACAGCTACAAACACGCGCAACCATATATATATGAATATCTAAAAATTATATACATGAACCGTATCCAAATTTTTAGAGTTTTATTTTAATGTCCGCGCATCAAATGCTGATGTAAATGTATTCTTTTTAACGGGAATTTGCGAATAAATATTTTTGCTTATAAGAACATATAGTTAAATGGGTATTAGTGTTTATTTTAATGTGAAACAAAGCATGATCGTACTTCTCATGAATACATTTTACTTGTTCTGAATTATTTTGCCTAAATATATTTGTGTCATATGATGAGTAACTTTAAAAGCACTAAACCTTACAAGCTACATGTACACCTGAGTTTTTCCATGACGCTTGATTTAAAAATAACCTTTTTTTCTATTATTGCAATAATATTCCTTGCGAATGTTGCTTGAAATCCATCACTGACACAGTTATTACATTAAAATAGAGCGCTAAATTAAACTTTGAAATTATTTCTAACAAAATAAATAAAATTAATAAATATAGTGATTTATTATAGTGCATTATATTTTTTGGAATCTTTTCTAATGGAAAATTATTTGTTTGGTTTTGATATTGGAAATTCCATCATAGCAGAATGTCAAAGGTAAAACATTTTATTAAAGCCTTACTTAACGACCTGAGAATGTGTACCTAATTTATAATTTATTAAGTTGTACTAAATTATTTCCTTTATATAATATTATTTTGCAAATTATTATTATTTCATGTCACGTCACATTATTCACAACTTTGTGTAAATTATTATTTATTATATGTATTATTGTTTTTTTATTTCTATCATTGCTATTACTTTTTAATAGTATACTTGGTAATAATATGTTATTATAGTTTTTTATTATTTGAATTACGATAATACATATTTTGTTTTTACATTTTTAAAATATTTTTAATTTTCACGCCGTTTACTACATTTTTATAATCATTGTGTACTAATGACTACTAATAATTTGGGCAGGACCGAAGATTTTTGCGATTTGCATATTTACTGTGGGGATGATCCTCAACCGTTACATGCTCACAGGATAATACTTAAATCAAGGTCATCTTTGTTTTTCAACCGATTGACTTCCAACACACGGGTGTTGATATTTCCTAGGATATCTAAGGATGTTATGGAATACATACTAAAGTGAGAATTTTATGCTTTTGACTTTGTAATCGATGTATTATGTGTGTTAATTAGTTTGATTTGCAATAAACAATTAGAATCATCTATTTTTTTTTAATTTGTGAAGTACCATTTTATTTACAACTTGTTTTAATTTTTAATAATATTTTTACAGGTAATTTTATACTGGCATATTTTATGCCCCAACACAAGAGAATGCTGAATATTTGATAGATATAGCTCGGGATTTCGGAATGACCAATGTTTGGAGAGTATGTAGTTCATTAGTTTTTCAACAGCAACAACAACAGCAACAACAACAGCAACAACAACAGCAACAACAACAGCAACAACAACAGCAACAACAACAGCAGCATTATCAGCAACAACAGCAACAACAACAACTGCAGCAACAACCGCAAAATCTGGTGCTAAATGAAAACTTGGTAAAACTCACATTAGTTTCCTTAGAAATAAAATTAAAAACATTCGCACGTAATTATATTTTAATTCGCACTGATGAACGCCATTAATGATTTTCAGGTTGCCGACGAGTTGATGTTGCTTGAAATGGAGACTGCGATGGCTGGCGCTTCATCTTTAGTAGGAATGAGAAGTATTCTGCCGCCAGGTGTTGATCAATTCGTTAGTGCTACGGATGCTAATTAATGCTGCTCTTCTTGTTATTTTTGTTGTTTTATTATAAATGACGGGGGACTTATTTGTTGTAAATTGTTATTGCTGTACATTTACATGGTCGTACGGTAGTTTACGGGACTTTAAAACTCCACAACATGTGCACTTTTTTTTGTGGATTTGGATTGGATTTGGATTGTACATAGAATAGAAGTTCTTTTTCTTTCCTATATTTATTATAATATTATAGTTTATTATACATAGGGTACAACGGGCCTTTCAACTTTTTACATTACATTACTTCCATATGTTTTACTATTGAGCGGATCGTCGTCTACCGGCTTCAGTCATATTCGCCGCTCCTCATTTGATTTTTCGATGTCAGATAGAGGCAAATTGCTTGGAGGAAAGACCTCGAGTAGATTTGTTTTTATTTTGAGGGTCAACAAACTTTTAAGTTAAAAATAATTTAATTAATTAAATTAATTAAAATTGTTATTATAAAATAATTTAAATCATGGAATTAAATGAATTTGTTATTATAAAATAATTTAAATAGTGAAATTAAATTAAAATTATTATCAAATAATTTAAGCGACTGAATTGTCTAAAATTTGAAAATATTATTACAAAATAATTTTACCAGTGGAATTATTTAAAATTCCTATGATAAAATAATTTAGATGATATGGCAGGACATAAACTAAAATGGGTATTATAAATTAATTTAAATGTTGAAATCATGAAATGAAATTAATTACAGTTTTTGTTATAAAACAATTTTTATTTAAATTATTGACATGAAAATTTAATTTTCAGAATTTGGGGGATTTTCTGCTGTTTGTATTACTCACCCGACTGTCATAATGATTTAATAAATTGTGGATTAACGCAACTAATTAACTAAATTGCGAATTTATAATTTAGGAGATAATCGTGAATACAAAACATATGTATAGGATAAACTAACCTGTAAACTAATTTGTAATGGATGAATACTTGGTGAAATAAAGTGGAATTCCCCCTATGAATTTCTCCTTAAGTATTTTATTTCATTTTTATTCAGTTGTTGAAAACAAACATTAATATGTCATAACGAGGGAATATTGCTTTACTGTGTACTCAAAGCTTTATAAAGGATAAATAAATTGACAATTATTTTTAGTCATGTTGTACACTTAACTCGTGCTATAAGAGAACGCTATAAATTACCAAAATCAGTCTCTTATAAAGGAATTCTCTTATAAAGAGAGCTTGTATGCATATAACTATGCATGAACGCAGTGAAGAGAAAAACAAAACGTTGTTATCCACAATAGAAACGACAAGTCCAAAACTCCGTTTACTGGACCAAGGTTCATGTTGTATACATACACATACGATAACTCAGATGGACTGAACACTGGAGTAATCTCATTCGAGGGAATGGAAATGCTGATTGTGAGTTCATATTCATTTTTATGAAAGCGTACATTGAAATATAAAACTTGATCAGTTGATCACTGTCAGTGCTTTTCTGTGGCGCTTCGCCTTAATTCGTTGCAAATAATTTTTGCGTGTACTTTTACTTACCGAAATTGTACAATGTTTAAACAATAATAGAAATAACCTTTTGAAAGTATTATTAAAATGTCTTCCCCTGATCCCCGTCCTGCAAAATATTCAGAGTTCAATTCAGGAGAGGGGTTAATTCAAGATCGACTGCCGATCATAAAGAAAGAAATGCTTGAAGGACAAGCTGACAATCCCAATACTAGTATTGTAATTCTGGTTGGTCCAACTGAAGAGAAATTCGTAGTGAATAAATGTCTTGCCAAACTCTCTTCTCGTCTGTTAGATAATTCAATTGTAAAAGCTGCTGAACCAAATGAAGCAATAAAGTTTTCAGAAATTCTCCCTAAATATTTTCTGACCATTCTAGAGGTACTTAGTTAAACCTACACTTAATGCATTAATTAAACACGCAAACCAATTCAAACCATGGATTTTATTTATTTTCCTGTTGATTTTAAAAATTAATTACGTTTGCTCAATTACTGAAAAAACAAGTATCCAAATACTCACTTTTAATTTCTGTGTATAGTGCGTGGTTTTACGAATTAATTGGAAATTCACAAACTTGCAAGAAACGTGTCGCTTGATTGAAACTGCTGCGCATTTCGGATTCCACGGTTTCATTGAAGACATTTGCACGATGGTGTTTCAGGAAGCACAATTTAGAGAAAATATTTTTGATGACGAAGAAAGCTTGGAAATGATTTTGTTCCAAAGTTTTGATTTCAGGAGCTTGCGCGATAAAGCTGTGAAATACATTCATGCTATTAATTCGTTCAATATTCAAACACTTATAATTTCTAAAAATAATAATATAGAAAATAATTGTCATTTTGGTTGCAAAACATCTCTTGCAGAAACGCCTCATCAATTTTCCGAGGAAATCAATTTTTAGAGTTGTCGTTCGAAGATTTTGGTTGGATTCTTATTCAGGATGAATTAAAGGTTGAGTCGGAGATCGAAGTTTTGAATTCACTTATTAGGTATGTATGATTGATGAATTAATTCTTTGCTGGCAGTATTTTTTAGAAGAATAGTTACGGTATTTTTTTGTACGCAGGTGGGGATTGAACGTGTTGAAAAATGAAATCAAGCTCGGTTCTAAAGAAAATCTAAGGAATGTGCTGGCAGAACCATTAAATTGGGTTTGGTTTCCTAATATCAAAGAGAGTGGATTACGTTATACCATTGCAAATCCTCACGTATGAGCAGGTCAATGCCATGGAGCTTTGGTACAAGAATGGTAGTTCTGTCAGCGGTTTTATCAACTATCCGCAGGATTATTCCAGAAAGGCCAAGGACTCAAATACTCAAAAGCTAATGCTGCAAACCATCTAAAAAGCGCGTAAGTAATGGAGTTTATTAATTTAATTGCAATCACAGAGCAAATGTTAGGGCTGAATTATTTAACAGATAAAACATCGGATGAAATTGTTTGTAAATATTGTCTGCAGGGTGGAGATTCTTCATGCAACTCAAATGGACAATTTACTTGCCAAATTCAACACGTATATTCAAATTCATGATGTGGCCATTGAAAATGCGCAATTTAAGGGTGAAATTCGTCAGTTGAAGCCTTTATTTGGCATGTAATTCAAATAAAATCAACAAAATACAAATATGTATCCTACAGTTCGAACGAATTAAGCTTTTAGGAAACAATATTTTTGTTAGTTTTTCCAGATGGAGAAAACTTATTGGAACAAGCACATTTTGCGAGAAACTTGAAGCATTAACGAAGTACAGTTAGGTAAAATATTATGCACTTATTTAAGTTGACTATAATAATCAGAATTTTAATTAAAGCTAAAATTCATTATGACAGTGTAATAGACCCTGTACCGTTTTCAATTTACAGCCCAGCTAATAAAATTAGCAACCAAGAGAAAGACAAGCTATTCAAAATTATGGTGGATAAATTGTGCAGATTGCATTGAATACTTTTTCCGATATTTTTTTTTTACATTTTTAATATGAAATAGCAGCTATCTTTTTACAGCCGTAAGAACGAAGACTTTAGTGAAAGTTTTGGCGAAATCGAAGATTCTGAAGGTATTAATTTGGAGATGCTGGAGTCAGTTAATAAGACAATGGAAGCTCAAATTGCTGAATTTCAATGGGTTAAATGAACGAAACTTACGAACCTCTTTTGTGGAAGTTATTTAAAAATGAAACCGATTCAACTGTTGTGGAATTACATGAATTTGCAAACACCCAATCCTCAGCCTGTGCAATTATTTTTAGTATGTCATTCAAAACTTGTATTGTTTAATTATTCTGGTAAACTTTACCGCGGTTATATTATTAAGTGTATATACGTTATTACAGTCGATATTAAAATTCAATGTCGTAGAAAATAACACATCTGAAGCTCTTGGAAATTTTCATATTTACACGGGGATGGGATCCTACCAAGTTTACATTGCGTTACCCAGTAATATTCAACCGTTTTGCACCCATAACTATGGTCAAACATATGAAGGGTAAATTCTATCCTTATTATACGAACAGAATGTTTTCTCGTTGCGTAGATTAAACAGCGTGTTTATTGATTTTATATTAATTATAAAAATGATCTACCTTGTAATAACGGCAGTAATGGATTTATTGAAGGGTGACTGAAGGAGTCCTATCCTATGATATCGTATCTAAACGCGTAGTCATTCGACATAACTTCAGGGAATATGACAAAGTCTTTTGGAAATCTTTTATCTATATTACATTACAATCATAACACACTAGAGGGAAGACGAAAAACCAATACATTTCAGATGCCCACAATCGGTTTATACTTTCAAGTTGTTTATGAAATAATACAAAAGGTTACAATTCTGTGAGCAGAACTCGAAGAACGGCTTTCGGCCCAGTTCCAATTAACTCTGCATGAAGTTTAAATTTAATAATATTTTAATATTTAATAAATTTTCTAATTTATTGCATTTTTCAGTTTCTTTGGGTGCCTGGAATATATAAAGAAATAAACACTTCCCTTTGTTGACACTTGACAAAAGACAGTTGAAAACGTAATTATGATTCTGCTCCACCTTGCACAATGCCTTTATTTTGGTGGCATCTTGCGCCCAATCCTCGTTAAAGGCGCACCATCCATCCCATTGATACATCGAGAAAGTTAATGGAGCGATATCAATACCGAAGTCGTTGTGAGATTGGTAAAACCAATGTCGCAACGCAATTCGAGTTGATCCAATGTCGTAGGACAGGACACCATTAGTTCTACACCTTCAAAAACCATGACCGTTTTATTGTATGGAAGAAAAGGCAATTGCCGAATTAAGCACTTTACAATATAGAAGTAAAAATTGCATACCATTTCAAAACTACCGTGAGAAAATTAAAATCATGCTAGAGAGAGAACGTAAACTTTATTTACAACTGACACCACAATGGTGTTTGCCCGTAGACACAGTAGAGGTAAAAACATTTTTCAATGGTAATAATAAAATTACGTTTGCATAATTATAACAGTTTGTATTTTAGGGCTTATAAAGATGGTTTTGTATAATTTTACAAGAACCGCGTAAACTAGATATTATCACTTCTTCAATCATTAACCAGGGTAGCTTAAATTCTTTTCTAAACGATTCAAAATATGATGTGATGGTTCCTCTCGCTCCTACTAATATACCTATCACTCGGATGTT
>JAQGAK010005029.1:0-10948 GCA_034696945.1 Lipothrix lubbocki | reverse complement strand
TCCAAAAATATTGGCATAAAGGTGTTCACCAAAAAACTTGCTGCAAAATGCTAATCACTTTTCCGAAATTACTGCCAATTTTTGGACGCTCTCAGTATCATCCATTTTTTGAATAACCTACTTTTTGGCAGCAAATTGCAGCAATTTGTATCATATAATGTTACATTTTTTGGCAGCAAAATCTGGATGCTCGTTTTGTGTGCGGGTCCTATACATGAAGTGTCATTTGATGTTTTATCTTTTTATATCAAAACCGATGACGATGCTTTCTGCATAGTAAATGTAAAATAAACAACGTAAAACGTTGTAAACAACGGTATTTTCCATTTTGCTGTAGAGGCAACTTAGAATCCGGATATGGTGTCATGTAGTGGAAATATTGCTCCTATACAAATGTACATATTTATATTGCGAGTTTTGTTACATAAAGTCTAAAAGTAAGATTGAAAAAACTTTAGATAAATATGTCTATAGGTTACAGGGAGCACGCAATGCTGTTCACAACTTATCGTTACGTACAACACGCAAAAAAGCCTTTTTCACTACTAATAACACTGCAGTTAGAGCATTATTTGTTCATAAAGTTAACCATTATTGATTCATCGTGTGCTACATACAAACACTTTGACACTCTGATAGCATTGTGGTTGTTTTTCACAATAACTCTTCATAGAATACACTCAATTCAATATGGAGCTAACGTAATTCTAATTCGAATATTACCATCGTCAGTCTAAATGGAACGAAATGATTACATATATGTACTCATGACTCAACTCAACTGCTTGACCTTGCCCAGGGAAATGACACGACAGCACCGCTATAATAATGTACCATTTAATTTTGTGAATCACTGAATATTATTCCCTTGTTTGTTTGTAGCCATATTATAACTATATTGTACCCAGAATTATTATCCTCTTGCAATCATCCGCCGACAGAATACCACAATAGCAATAATGCATATTTAATAATAATATAAAAAATAATTTATTTATATAGCACCTTCCGAAAGAAACAACACAAGCAATTTGTTCACAATGGTTAACAGCTCAGTATCACGCCACACGAACATGTTTCCGATTTGCACATACCTACATACATACCTAATAAGCGATTAGCTTCAATATTATATTTAATTTATTTATCTAAATTCATATTGCCACTTTGTTAGTAATAATGCCAATCATTCAACGAATTCAACGCCTGTTCCATATTACACTCCAAGTATTGCATCCATAAAATTATACGTGCATACAAGCGCTATAGTTGAACTTAATACAACCATAAGTGTAATTATGTATACTTGTAGGCATACACAGTTAAATTCTTCTGAAAACATCGATAACTGATTTAATATATACAACACATTAGAAGAACACTACTCAAAGTCATACCTGACAAGGAGTCTATTTTCAAACAAAAACGTTGCAATTCGTAATGGGGAGCGTTCAAAATGACCAGGACAAGAACGAAAACTACAGTCGGAAAGTATGTTTGAAAAATGGCATCATTTATGTATGCATACGAGTTGAGGATTGCGGAACACATGTCCGCAGGTAATATGTACATACGGACAGGCATAATAAATAGCCTCGGAGGAACTAGGCAAATAACACACGCAAGTATTCATTCTTCGAACCAGGCCATGAAATGAAACCTTGAGCAAGAGTATCGGCTGGCAATAACAAACGGTGTTCCAGGCTCAATAAATATATATATAGATACATATATACCCAAATATTTTTGGGGCAACATCCTCTGAGTTCTGAGTTATCATTGACAAGGTGATACCCCAGCATCTTGGGCAACAAAGTTATATCCAGACATTTCGGGCACCAATGTAACTTCCAACAACTTGGACAACAAAGTTATATCCAAGAACCTTGGGCAGCTTACTTATAAAGCAAGTTGAATAACATCCCAGCAACTTGGACAACAAGGTAGTATGAACAACATGGGCCGAGTATTTTGAACAACCTCTAAACATATTGGACAAAAACACAAGATACCCAAGCTCCATTTTCAACAAAACAAGATACAATAGCATTCTGGTTTGTTTCTGGTCAACATCCGAACATCTTCGACAACACCTTCCTGAACACCATGACAGCAACTTTGACACCAGGACAATATGTCCGGCATCCTGGAGATCATATCTATCAAACAACGCTTTATAGTACATACCATCTTTGACCAGCTCTCAGCCCATTAGATGCCTCCAGCCAGCCTCCAAGCATCTCGAACAACAATACAACTTCCCAGCCTTCTGGAATCCAGTCCTATATACATCAACACAGGCTCCGAGCATCATGGACAACAAGAAGCGAACAGCAGCAACAAGTTTTGGAAGCTGGAAGAAGACCATAGAGCCATCTGAAGAGAGAGGCATCAGGACTTCTAAATCAGAGGTTTTTCCAGTTCCTCAAGCTCCAACTCAAATGTATGAATGAAAGGCATAGAGAGGAATAGGAGACAGATAAGCTTTTTGGAACTTTGGAACTTGGGAGCAGAAAACTTTGGAACTGGCATTTCTGTGTATAGCACCAATACAGTTTCCAATTCTATTCACATATATACATCTTTCATTTTAAATGCTCTAGCATTGTGGCATCCACTGACTTTATGTAATATTTCCCGTCCACGTTAAAATGAATAAGCCGACGGGATAGTTATAATCCTAAAGCCTTTTAGTTTAACTATATAGAAGCAGCAGTGATGAACGCGAGTCAGTGAAAAGTTGATACATATATATATATTTAAATATGTAGTTTTTATTCAAGGAGTTCAACTCTAGCCTTCGCCTTCGCTTTCAACCTTGTGTTGTGTGTATCTGTATACATGTGGTGGTAGTAAAGTGAGATGGTGAGGTTTGTTCTCTTGTATACATATGTCGTGCAGAGAGTGCCGAGAGAGAGAGAGAGAAAGAGAAGCACCTACAACTTTACTACCTTTTATACAACATACAAGACACATATTCAGAGACACGAAAAAAAACTCTATGGAACGGCAATGGAAGTGTGAGTGAGCATGGGAGTTGCGTGGGGAGTTACACAGTCTGTTGCGTTGGTTACCTTCTATAATAGCTCCAGCAGCAGTGTGTAGTCCAAACCTCCAAACTGCAAATGCGATCATAGTTTACTCGCTCCAAGTATATTACTTTAAGTATACAATAGCTGAACTCATACTGTACACTCTTCCTTCGTCGTGTGCAGTTCTTCTATTATTATTATTATTATTATTATTATATATTAGTTATAGTTTTTACCATTATTTCTTGTAAGGCCCGATTATTATTATTATTATTTAATTTACAAGTATCGACGTCTTTGTGGATACGAACCAAAATTCCAGAAGGTTTTGATTCTAAATCATGTGTTAAAAGGAGCGGATTTTGGGAGAACATCCCTTTAATATTCTTTTTTGCTATAATTTATCCGCTTCCGACATTAATTTTTGGTGTCATGTTGGTGGAACTCCGAAGCCTCGCTTCATGGTACCTAATACAGTAAGTTTCGATTGTTTTCATATTGTGGAATGTTACTGGATTTTATTTACATACTTTGTTGTGTTGTTTTTAGTTATGTACAGATTTGTACAAGCAAGATTTTAGTTAGAGTAGAATGTAAACAAACAGGTCTTTTAAATTGAAATGTTGTTACATGATACAAAGAAAGATTAAGCAGTGTCAACAAATATGAAGATTATTTGGAAAGCTCCATTTGCTTGATATAAATCGTATTTTGGTTAATGAAGATCTTTGAAATCAAAATTTCTGACAATAATATTTACTCAAGATTCACAATGTCACAAATATTGATTAGGAGATTTGTTAAGTAAAAATTTAATTCCCTTAAAAAATATTAATATTTGGTGAATAGATCTTTGAAATCATATGGCCAATAACTTTCAAATGAAGTTTTTGTTCTTGTATCCTTCAAAAGAGAGTAATTCTTTGTAGCATGTGAAAAAGTCATGGCAAAGCAGTGCTGAAGTCATAACCAACAATAGTTGCTCCTGCCAATTGCCAATTCCTAAATGTTACGTTAAATTACATATTATGTACGTGCACAGAAAAGTGTTGAACACCTTGAAATCTTGTTTGTTTACATGCGTCTTGTAGCTGTTGGTTATTAGAGTTGGAGCTTCTATGTATATAGATAAATATTGTATAAGATAAGTAGTCTTCTTTGTTGTCACTGAGTATTTATGAAAAGTGAGCAGTGCACTTATTGGTTACTTAATGTGATCATGAACTTGTAGGGTTTGATATAATTAGCGAGAATATTTTATTCACACATGATTTGTGTGTTGTCAAATATAGGAATACACACCTTTGTGACTTATGTCAAGGCTTTAGTTGAATAGTTCTGTAATCTAATTAAATAATGCAAGTTTACATTCAATTATTTGCAGATGCCTGAAAATTGTCTGGTGTACAATACGAACTTTACTGGTTGTGCTCAATAATTTATACTGTATTCCGACCTATGTCTACTGGTTGATCATCTTAAGTCCATTGAGTTCATTACATTTTGGACTCTACAGAGAAGTGGAAGGGGTATTATTTCATTGGCTTCTTTCCATGGTTGCATTTTGGAGCTATTCGGCTGGATACAACAGTAAGTCTTGGTTTTAGATAATTAACATTCTGTCAATAGGCCTTCGATTTTATGTAGTTTAAGTGTTTATGAATTCCATTGTTGTTTCTGTGTCCTATAGTAATTGAAACGGGAGATGTTATTGATGGCATCATAAATAAAGAAGCTCTAGTCATTGCCAATCATCAGTCTACGAGTGATGTTCCTCTAATGATGGCAGCCTTTAGTACACGACCAGGACTCCTTCCTTATCTCAATTGGATTATGGATAGACTTTTTAAATACACTAATTTCGGAGTAGTGTCGTCCTTTCATGAGGATTTCTTTATTTCTGCCGTGAGTTCTAAGTTTAACACAATTTGTGAAGAAAACTGTGTAGCGACCTTGGATGTCTAAGTACATCGGACTCGCTCCCAATCTTTTGAAAATTCGATTGATTGGTTAATGCTTATTCCAGGGACGTGACAAACGTGAGGCAACAGTACGAGAGCTTGGCCAATATTTATTGAATACGTATATACCTTACCGAAGAAAGTGGCTTGTCCTATTTCCGGAGGGTGGTTTTTTAAGGAAGCGTCGTGCAGCTAGCCAACGGTACACTATTTTTAAATTATCCAGTCCACTTAAATTAAAAGGTCCATTGCTTTAGCCTTGCCGACGAACTAGGTATTTTTGGGAAGGTTAAGCTTGGAGAACTGATGTTTGTGGGTATATGTACAGGCATTTTGTAAAGCTTTGGTTAAGCTTGGTAAAGTTATGGTCGTTACCCTACACTGAGGACATGCAAACATTACATAATGTTTACTGCCTTTTATAATGGATTATCTCTGTAGGGAAGCTCAGGGGTTTATTACCTGTTTTTAATTTCAAAAGTTATGTTTACTTCTTTCTGTTGCGTAACGTTGGTCTGTTGTGCTTATTTCAAGTGTATTACTTGACCGTGATATCAAACTAAGTTTATCTTAATGGTTATCTTCTTGACAACTACTTGTAGATATGCTGAGAAGAATGGACTAAATAAGTTGGAACATGTAACCTTGCCACGTATGGGAGCATTACAGATGATCTTGGATACCATGGGTCCCAAGCCTTTAGCTTCTGGAGATAGGGCAGACCCTTCGGATGTTCCCAACAATAGTAATATTTAATAATAGTACTATGATCAAGAGCTTCAAAGGATGAAATTTCAAGGTCTAATCGTGTACTTTAAATAGATTTGGAACTGCAGTCGGGCTACTTGCGGTACATCGTTGATTTGACTATTGCTTACCCAAAAGGGAATCCACTGAGCCTTGTCGATGTGATTACGGGCTACGCTTCTACTTGTGTGATTCGTTTTCATTATCGCATTTACAACGTTAAAGATGTAAGTAATAGTTATTACCCAGCTCATGTCACAGTTTGTAGAAATATTGAAGTTGAATATCAATTTATGGTTTCTTGCAGGTGCCAACGGATAAACAAGAACTTCAAGATTGGTTGTTCGAACGTTATTCGGAGAAGGAAAAGATGCTCGCAAATTACTATGAGACAGGAGAATGGAAATCCTTTAGTGTGAGTGAAAATCAAGAAGGAGTCCCCAAGGGCAAATTGATCGAACCTGACAGCCAGCGTCTCGTCGAGCAAGATTTACTTCGAGTTTTTCTCCTGCATACTTTCTTCATTTGTTCAACATATTTTCATATTATTCTCAGTCTGGTAATTCTTCAGTGTATCGCCAGGATTTTCTTATATTGAGCTGGAAGCTCGAACCATGGAACGTACAACTTTTGTGCTTAAAACGAATATCTGACTATATAGCTTTGGAAATTCTGAAACATTCGCGACATACATGTTCCAACTTACAAGAAAGAATGTGATCGCGGAAATAATGTCACCAGCATTGAAATGACTCTCTATCAATAGCTGTTAACGGCGGGATAGTATATTATATATTTGCACTCCAATTGCTGAAAACGAGACGTTTGAAGAATGTTGGCGGATTTTCTTATCTACCAGCTTATAGCCAATAAGACTGGGGTACTAGTGGTCACAAAATTATGCCATTCTACTTTGAGCAAACGAGAATCGTCAGTATGCACTGTCTGTTTATTACAAAATACCCTCAAGACTAATTCATGAGCATTTAGTCTCCATGCTAATCTTTTTTAGATTTGGTTGCGTAACGCAAACAAGCCAAGAAAACATTTCGTTACAAATGTTACTTTTGAGTGTATATCTTCATTTATCTCTAATTGTCATTAGCCATCTTTTATGGTGATACGAGGAACCAGTAAGGCTTAGGGTTACCCAGTATCGAGGGTAAATAATAGTTATTGTACCTTATATTTTGTGAAGCCATTTAAGAAATTTCTCGCACACATTTTTCGTTTTTCAATTCTAAATTCTTACTTTATTAAATTTAATTCCAATATTGAAATTAATTTTGATACCCGTTGCCGAAAATACATGTTGGTCTCAAAATTTGATAGGGACTGACAAAGTGTAGAATATTTGCCGCATTCCTAACGTCTTTATCTTTATTTTTGGTTGATGTATCCTAATGAAGCAGTACGATCTCATATGTGTTTCAGTTACTAAGTCACGTCATGTTATAATTCATGGGCAGTTTCTAACTTGTACTGTACAAGCCAATTGCACACATACTGCAAGTTAATGCATGTAAATTTTGCTTTGTCATGCAATTCGGTTCCTTCTCAGCGTTTTATCCAGTTGTGTAAATCGAAAGTGACAGCTTAAAAGTTTTCTTTTGTGCAAGTCTCTTCTCCATATTTTCACCTGTTAAAGTATATATTTCTGTTCCTCTACATCTCTTGATCTGATCAATTGAGGCCTGTAAATGTGTTTCTTGTCCTGACCATACAAATACTTTTGTACACAATTATGAGTTCCCGTCCCAATTGGTTTGTACCTCTACTTGTTGTTATAGAGGGACACAAAAAGTTGTCGACAATGTTGTGCACTAAAGCCAAAATTGCATTTAATTTATTTGCAAACAAGAACTACGCGTATTTCCTGTGAACAAGATTACTACGGCTGTGTACAAAGTACATGTATTGTGTTAGAAAAGTTATGTCTACAAAAGTGAAGTTGTTGCATTATGATAAAATAATTTCAAGGGGACAGGAATTCCCTGTACCAATTAAGAATACACGTAAATATATAAGACATCTATGCCCCTGGCCCAATTTGATGGACAAATATAAGTATATTAATGTTAATCGACTGTGTAGCCATACATATTACTGATAAGTTTTTTGTAGTGCTTCTTAAGTTCTGTCTTGATAATCCGAAAATAGAGTAGCTTTTTATGTGAGGGGTTAACTACCTTTAATCATAAGCAGCATATATATGTATATATATAACTACATGTAAGTAAAGGTATTTAGCAGGTATACTAACAATATGTGGAAGTTTTATTTCAACTGTGATAGACTGATGCTGCGGGGTTTTTGATGCCCGCAGCCTAATAACCATGTGATTTGTGTTACCGAGACCGACGATGACAATGCGTCAACTATACTTGTACATAAGGTCATTTGCTGCTTATATCCACTGACGTTTGACGTGTATATATAGAGATTATATATATATATATAGACTCTACATCAAGCATGTATGTATGTATGCAAGGCATCCATACGCCATCACCCTTGGTGGTGACCTTCGTTTATTCGACCTGCTCCGCTCTCCTCCAGCAAATGTTCCTTCCACCAAGAAGTGAAGACCATTTATAAACAAACCCCACTGCTCGTTAAGAAAATTCTTACGATTTGAGTTATTGTTAAGAAATTATTGCTGTTGAAATTATGTAAGTTATTCGCTGTCTGTTTACAGTGGACCATGGGAAAGATATTCATTCTCCTTCTGCAACCGTGTTAGCCGTTAAGTACCTTCATTTTCTTATCATAATTAAACAAAGTCTGCATAATCAAAAGCAGTTCCTATTATATAGGATGCTAATTTGTTGGGTGTAATATTGTCCATCAGTTTTTTTATGTAAAATAATATAAGGTTGGTATTTGGATTTTGCACCTCAGATGATTATATTAGCAAACGCGAAATCGTTATTTATAGTTACTCGAAATTAATCACTACTTATTAGATATTGTATACATGATTTAATCGCAGTCATGTTATTAGGGAAAGCCTGAGTTGCTATAATTATATATACAAAATGTAATCACAGCTATGCGTTTTTGCTGGTGCTTCAAGATTTTCTAAGAATGATATTATTATCTAATGCTGTACTGTACAAGATGGTAAAAATTTCAAGACATTTTATCGAAGATTAAAGCAGTATTTTAGAAACGTTTTTAGTACTCGTGGGGGTAAGATGAAGCTGTCGTACAGTATTCTAATGTTCAATAGAGTCTTTGCTTTTGTTTTCATTCATACGTGTACCTTTACTACTTACATGATGAAAGTGTGAATTGATAATACAAAAATAAATTAATATTATTTATAATATTTCCTCTGGAATCCATTATTTTACATCTTTCATTGTCCATGGTGTTCGTTGCATGTTAGGAAGGGCAGATATTGTTATCTATGCTTTCCATGTCTATCAATACTTTCAAATACAGTAAAACAAGGCCTTGGAAAATCATGGAATATGGCTCACATACTTAAACCGATAAAATTATGTTGTGTAGTAGCTTGCATTTATAACATTTTGCACAAAATATAGTACAACTTGTGTATACAACGGTCGTGGTGCTGATTGTGAGTAGACGTCAAACGTATATGTTGATAGTGAGCAATGAGCAATCAACCAATATAATTACAAGTCACTTAAACATGCTTACGTTTTTGTGTCCTTTACTTTACCGTCCAACTAAAATGTACCTATGCATGTACACGGTATACAATTTTACGGAAATCATTGTGTCACTAAAACACATGTGTGTCAGAAAAATGAGTAATTCCATCAGAAACGTGGACCTTCACCACACCAATTCATGTTCAACCATGTCTATATAGGTATACTTGATTTTCTTATAGTATACGTTGCAAACTTGTAAATAACTCGAATATAACTTTTATTTCATATGGTAAGTCTGATGTTAATTAATATTGACATATAGTAATATTGATCAGATTGGACGGTCCGATACGATTCGAACAGAAATATATGTTGCGGTTATTTTATTTATAACAGACAGAATTTGTCAAAGAAACATTGAGCTCGACATTACCAGTGATTAACATGGCATGATTTCGACATCATTCTGGTATAATAACTTAAACTTGAGCTGATTATACGTGCATGAAAACAAGTGAGGAATATAGGCGAACGTGACAGTGAGAGTGAAACAGTAAAAACGTTTTTTTAGTATTTTACGTCAGCGTGTTTTAAGTAATTGTCCCATTCCAATCCCTGACATATGCAGTATGCAGCAAATTCCAAAATCATGAAATCAATAAGCATTATTGTTGCGACTACGACACACATTGCCATTTATTTCAATGATATCTAATATTGTTTTTTGGATTGCTATATTAACTTTACTATACATAATATACATAATTCTATCCTTATACATGAATAATTTCTTGAATTCCTTATGCATGGAGCTACCATTGCGAGGTTTCCATTGTAAACAAATTCATTAATGGATGGTGTTATGTAACTATGTATAGTAAATCGATAGTTGCTAATAACTAATTTATTACAAGAAAGGATTTTTAATTCCACATTGTTGTTTTAACTTACTTCGGAGTATATATCTAATACATTATTTTTCATTTCATGTCTGTAAAACATATATTATGCACAAAGCGTCGTATAATTTACAATTTCCTGTGATGCATTTTATGTAACCCTATGAGAGAGAGAGTTGCGTATACTTTAATATTCTGTTTCATTAAAGAAAATTTTAGCGATCTTGTCATTCCGTATATTTTTCTTGACAACGGGGAACAACAATCCACATATGATAACAACGCAAATGCAACTCCACACGTGTGTGGCAAAATATCATGCAACCTGTCTGGTTTCCACTGCGGTCTCATGTTTGCAGACTAAAGTAATTGGAACAAATATTGTGGCTAGGTTGCACGTTGACAATTGGAAATATGAATTTTTCCACGTCATTTACAAGGAAACAAGGCAATCGTACTTGAATCTCTAAGTAACAGATTAAAAGTATTTTTACTTCCTGCATAATCTCTGTCCCTCTTATCTAACACATTCGGGGCAAAAAACAAATTAATTCACCATCCACCATATTACATACCCAAGTATGTAGATTACAGGTGGGCATTAAGGCAAGTGACACCCAGGGATATCATCTACAACAAGCAAGCGATAATGAAAAGCCTGAAAATCTATTGGAAAAACTATC
>JAQGAK010005028.1:0-10948 GCA_034696945.1 Lipothrix lubbocki | reverse complement strand
TGTAAGTCAAGCTCTTTCAACTTCAGGGCATTTATTTTTTCACTACTTGTCGATTTCACGTATACTTACACATATATCGTCGGCAAAGAATATGAACTAACCAACTGCACACGTGGCTAATGTCTTAATGTACCAAAAGCCTCTTTACTCTAATGTCCAAACATACCAAAATTGAGATCTCCACGCTAAAACATTGGTGGTACATTTTGACTTCAGAAGTTTGCGCACTCCCGCGTCCGTACATTAAGACACTTGCATGTGATACAGTGGGGACTTTAAGATCCTTCGCCGACGATATGCAGTTAAAGACTTACATAATGATATTCCTATTAACAATACTTAATCCATTGCAAAATACTTAACATTTGAAGTAGTTGTATACAGCGTGGGCATTGAGGCGCTGATAGGACATTTCATTTAATAAGTAACTTATTGGTGTGCACCCGTTCTTTCCTTTCTATTATTCAAATATAATGTATTAGTTAAAATGGGATCTTACAAAATCCGCTCAAACAAAAACGCTACAATTGCTCCTGGCACGAGCACTAGGCGTACATAAATTAATAGCAGAACATTTGAATTTCTATAATGACATCGTTTTAAGTTTTATACGACTATTTCGATCATAAGCTCTGGAATCTGCAACCTGTCTATTAAACACGGTATGTTCACACTTAATCCATTCCGGAATTTTACGGTGAAAGAATCCATTATGGCGATCATGGCGAATCGTACTCTTTTGTTGAAAAAAGCAAGTGAAGGTTGAAATTCATTTTAATGAACTTTAATGTAAAACTAAGTAAACAGAATCATGACGGGGTAAATTTTTAAATGACGAACAAATGAATTGGAAAATATTACAGTTAAAGAGTTTACATATCAATTCAGACAATGGTTGATGGGAATTTTATGTACAGTTTTATTGCAAAGATCCCATATTATATTCTGCAATCCACGATAATGCATTTAAAAACTGCCACAATCATGGTCTTCATCCTTCAGTCAAAAAAAACCTGTTTAGAAGTACACAAATGAATTTATATTGCTATCGACGTGTACAAAAACTGGAATTAGAATAAAAATCATGAAATTAATACTAACAATCATTTAATTATAGTAGCAATAATTATGTGAATAGTTGGTATTACCACACTTACTAAAGTTCTCGTAACTAATTAAAACCTACATTTCATATATACTTTACTCTAAATTAGCTTATACTATTTTAGCACATGTATTCTGACTAGTACTCACACGGAAGGGCATGGCTATAAACGTTTTCAGCAAGAAATTGGTAAACTCCAGAACAAACCACCGTTCAGCATCTCCGATAAATGTATTCACCTCTTCATTTCCCCGAAATGTTGCCCCTTTCCTGCAACAATATGTTCTAAATTGTTAACTAGTTTGTTAAAATGTATTTTAATAATTAAAATAGAAATCGCATGCTTTTAATGTTAGCCGCATATGCCAGAATAGACGCAAATTGTCAATACCACTGTAGCCACTGGCAGCAACGTGTGGTAAAATCAGAAAAACTGTACAGCTGGGAGACTTGAATAATTTCAGCAATATCTTCCATTGTAAATCGGTCATTGTCACTGCACATGATGAAACACGTTGTTGAATCAATCACATCTTTCACTTCGTACATGTGGCCCAATACAAATATTTTGATGATGTCACAAGTAGGAATGGACATTAGATCTTCGATTGTGCTCCCGTTGTACACAAGCTTAAGGAAATTTCTCACAATGTCCGGCGTGGTGTCCGTCATCGGAATGGTTTTTTCTCCCTTTTCTTTCATGTCCACTTCAAAAAGCATTTTCCGAAACACTTCGCTCTGTACTGCATATCCAGAAATAAAGTTTGAAATCAGCACATACCATACCGTAATACATGTGCAAAATGTTTCAGCAACGTTTATTCATTACGGAAGCTTACCAGCAAGTACGTAACTGTGAGCTTCAACAGTCTCAAGTGTTCCAGAGAAAGTAAATATGACATCCGTTGGGATCGAATCCAGGATAAAATTTAGTTTTTTAGACTGGTGAATTGAAGAAGAATGGTCACAAAACTGAGATATTAACAGTCTGGTAGTAAGATTCGGTACAGCCACATTTCGCACCCACACAATCTCCATTATTTTTAGCCTGCCAAATATTTCCACCGTTGCATTAAATGCATTTAGTTCAGCAGTCCCCGTTATAATACCTGACGATTTCAATTCGCTTTTCTTGAAAAAATTTGGGTCCTGATACTCTGACAATACAACTGTCTTAGAGAGTTCGTCGTGCGAGAGTGATAGATCTTCCTTCATTTTGACGTGAAATCCTTTTGAATAAAACAATTTTAGTAAAACACCAAATTTTTCAAAATCTGTAGTGGTGGACGCAGAAACACCTCCAATACGTCAATCAAAAGGTCTTTAAATCATAAAAACAGATTTTTACCCAAATTTGCCATTTTCAAAAATTTGAACAGTTTTTGGAGGGAAAATTCCAAATTTATTTTTTTCCAAAAAAACTGTAACTCGCAGACCTTGTCGTGGGGGGTAATTCTAAAACCCCATAAAATAACCTTCATGGTGGTATTTTTTTTTCGCCGTAGCTTTTGAGTTATCGAGTAAAAAACGGCGACTTTTACTTTTTTCCTAAAAATTTAAACCTACCGCCATATTGGAGGCGCGTATTATGTATGTATAGTATATATGTAGTACTTGTACATACTAATACAGTCGCATTAATCTGATTGGGCGCCGAAGGTTAGTAACTACAAAAATAATATAATAATATAAATAATTATGTATACACATGATGACGCCGTTGATAAATTCACTTACTTTTCACAATCTCTATTCCGCTGGGCCCAACTAATAATATTTGAACAGAGCAATGGTCCACACTAGGTCTGATGTAGTTTCCCTGTCGGCCGGGGTAATCTCCACTTTGAGATTCCATGCCAGCGACAAATGCCAGTTTAAAAGCAGGATAATCATTTTCTTTTCTCAACTTGAAATTGCTAAAATGGACAACAAAACGCCAATAAATGTTCACAAATAAAAAGTTTCACGCATTTCTGAAAACCAAACAAATCTCAGAAAGGAAATTACAATCTAAGTCGGTTGTACGCATTAGTATGAGTCATTGCATGGATGACATTGATATCCAAGTAATTTGTCCCCACTGCAGTTTGCTTCCAACTGACAAACTGTGGAATAAATAATTTTTTATTTAATTTAATACATTATTTTGCAGCTGCAATTAATTACTGTTGGATCAAGTGACTGGATAAATTATGCTGTTTTACAGTAACAAATTCGACGCATATAACAACTGAATATAAATGGAAACGGCAAATAAATTAAAAAATTAAACCTACACTCTTTTCTGTTTCTTCGGTCATCTTCCACTGTCCAATGAGGAATTACAATATGTGCGAAGTTTCAGTTATACATATTCTGTTAAATCTTACACGGAATGTAGGAAAACTGAACAGCTTTACAGCGAATTTAGAAAGTTGAGGATAGAAAAATAAAAATTGTAATAGTGAAGGAAAATTAGAAAAAACAGATCTTATATACCTGTGTAAAATATAATTGACTTGAAGTACATATAGGTAAATTAAATGTTACAAAAATTTATGTATATCTGTACATATGAACAACATATATTATTAAAACTGCAATCAATGATATTTCTAAAGGCAGTGACGATATAAAACGTTCCTGTTGCGATTTCGATTGTCATTTTGAAGCACTTGATGCACGTTGTACGAACAACCAGGCAATCGTGAACTACTGCAAAGTAGGCATAATTCAGAATTCAGCTATAAATAGTGCTTTGATATAAACACCAACCTTTTCCCCATTGTTTCGATCATTCCAGGATACGCCAATGTGCTTTCTATTTTATTGGAAATCTAATAAGTGGATTCTGATTTTGTATTTTTTATTTATACTTTATTTAGGTCTCAAGCCATTCAGTGTACATAACATGTTTTCAATAGCGGAGAGGTTCATACATAGTCAGTTAGTCATGTAGAAGTTACATTTCAAGTAGTCGATCCTTATCATAAACATGCCATCAAACAATATAATTAAAAATCAAGTAATCCAGGAAATGATTTGCGTGAGTGTTTCTATTTCTAGTGATAAACACACACATTTCTATATAGTGATTCGGAACCTGACAAAAAAGTATAATTGTATGTCATATGAGTTGCAAATTCCTGAATCTGAAGTCTAAATGAAAATTCTGAAGATTTCATTTATAAAAGTTTTTACCCTAATGATGAAAAACATCATTGATCGACAGCTCGAACTCATTATGTTTTTGTGAATAAAACCATTTATCTGTAAAGCATGGTATTAATCTCCGCGAGTTTCAATCAAATTGTGCATTTATAAATTTATTTTTATTTCATATTGACACAGTATTGTTTCATTTGTATATATTTTCAATATATTTGCATTTCTGCAAGAATACTTACGTTTTCTAATATGTGTTAATTTTTTTATTAATGCATTCATTTTTTACAAAATTTATAGTAAACTATGTATATGGTTGTGAATGAACATACGGCAAATGTAAACTTTTAAGGAAATGCTATGAATAAAGACGCTACTGTTCTGAAAACAAAATCCGTAAACAATGGTGTCGAATTTCTTTCCATTTGACCGAAACTACCAACCTGTATTCCCCCATCCGGAATTGCAGCTACTTTTTGCCGGAAATAATTTTTCTGCTTCCGAATCCCACCAATCCTTGAAGATGATTGGTCAAGTTTCCTTTTTATATCTGCTGTAATTTGCTGCAGATGAAAAGCCTTTTCGAAAAGGACGCCATAGAAGACGAAGCAGTAGAGCCCAATGCTAAGAACATACAAAGCTAGCAACCAATTAAATTGGAAATAATGAATTCCGTAAAAGAAGCAGACGATAGATCCAGACACAAGCATTATTTTTACTACGTAAATGGTTGAACTGTAGCCAATATTGAATATTTTAATCTGTAGTTGGCTTGAACGGCATGAGTATAAATACTGGGTTAATTGTTCGGAAGTGTTGTTAGTGGCGCTAAAATAAACAAAATCCAAGTATTATAATTTAAAAAGCTCGAACGCTAATATTTTAATAAAATATGTAATTAGTACAGACCTCGCTGCAAAGTTGGTTTCCAATAATGAGCGGTTGACGTAATCGAAGAACAATGGTAAAGCAATACAAGTCCAGATGGATGCAGCGCAATAACACACTGCCATCAGGCATTCGTGACAAAACAGAAGGAAAAATACCCACGGGTTCTTCAAAAATTCCGGAAGTAATTGGTAAAGATGAACTTTTGTGCAAAATATTGTAATGCAAATATGGCTTACAATATACGCTCCGGTGAAAAAGTGGGTGGTATAAATGATCATAATTTCGCGCCATTCCATCAAGCGTCGTTGAACTTGCCACTTTTTCCCATTCAAATGTTTATTTCGCAAAACTATTAAATCATTGCCGTTTTTAGGATATGAAACAAAAAAGGTCTTACTTCCATCGAACAGAAAATTAAAAACTCCCTCGCAAATATCTGAGGACATCACGAAGGAAAATATTTGCAACATTGAACAGATAAACCATGCTAAGAAAGCTATTACGTGTATTATAAGTTCATATATTGAATATCGGTTTTCGAAAAGAACGAGCCTTAACGAATACGCTGTGAGGATTGTCCGGAATGTTCCATAAGCCAAAAATATGTACCACAATATTGTTCCATGTTTGTCTGCTAGCGCCAATTGAACTTTCGTTTTAGACCTCACAATGACTTTGAAAGGCAGAACATGAATATTGCAAAGCAGTGATATATACTTTAGAAACACTTGAAGCTGAGCTGTGCTTAGCATTTTCACTTAACGTGGTACAAATTTCAAACCCAGGAGTCGTTCGCCAATAAGTTTTTTGAGGAAATACAAGTTTGCTAGTCGTATTAGCGTTGGGATTCTCATGTTCTTTATTCGGATGTTATAAATTATAGTCATTTGAAATTTATTTTAAGTTTAAACTACATTTTATGAAGCAAAGGAAATACTTCCGCATATAACTTACATATTTGTATAAGCCACTCTGTACATTATCAATTTCCTGCCTGTGTGGGAACAAATTATTTATTTAAACTATTAACGATATGTGACCCTTCAAAGCACACTTTGTATGCATATACCCATGTATTGAAGAATCATGTTGATTTAGTTATATAATTGAACAATATAATTGATTTAGTTATTATATATAAAAGTAGTAAATATACACGTAGTGTGTATGAATGTATGTCTAAAATATAATGTAGTTTCTGTAATATATGCAGTATGTAATTCAAACAAAATTAGCTTTAAATAAATTTGTAGTACACATGAGAACGTCGTGTGATTTTCGTTTGAAATGAATCTAAATACACAACGGCAGCCAGAAGGTATACCACAGGGCGTGGGAAGGTCTGTACACTTCCTGGCGAAAGCTGGTGGATTACATAGTGAAAATAATTAGGCAATCCATGCAAATAAATTCTTTCCCGAGTGCAAATACTGCCGCAATTCTTTCCCACTACAAACAAAAACGTACATAGATACGCAACAAAATAACAAAATGAGTAGCTTTAATTATTATCGTAATGGAGGTAGATAGAAATCAATCATAAAAGCATTGAGTTAGGTATGCTACTGTTGAGCATCAAAGTAATATAGATTTATATCTGAGAAACCAAATACTATTAAGCCTTTCTGTGTAATCCGAATCGATAAACATCAGAGTAAAATATGTAAAGGCCCATCTTTGCTATTTGAACGCACTGTAACGCGCAATTAATGACAAGATTCGCCGCATGGTGGCGCTGTTCATTATTCGACTACATATATTGAATGTTAAAAAATAATTAAAAATCAATTTGTAATTTCTTATGTTTACCACCTATTCATCTTTTTATTATTAGTAAAGCTGGGACCATTTCGCGTGTTTGGCTCTAAAAATTTCGCAAAATTAGTCAATTTTTCTCGAAATTGATGACGAAATTTGGCAGTATTACGCGATTTTTATACACAGTTTCTTTTTTTTGTTTATTCTGAATTTATTTTGCGGTTTTTTACATCATTTTTAACATTTTTACTGAGTTATTTTTAATTTTGAGTAGTTTTTAATGCCAAAAGTAGATAAAAATAATTTAGGAATTTATTTTTCTACCTAAAATTGACGTTTCTTTGCAATAAATTTCAAAAAAAGTTGATTGAGTTCAAATTTTGCGGTATTTCGTAAAAATTTTGTATATTTCGCGTTTTTACATTATTTTTCGCGCATTTTGCGTTTTTCGCGATTTTCAAATTTAATTTTTGTGGTTTTGGGATGTTCGGATGTCCAATAAAACAATTTACATAGCTGGGAATACTCTATTATGAATTTTATCGTGTTTTTCGCGATATCCCAGTTCTAGTTATAAATAAAAGTTTAAGTTCTTTATTGAGTGTGATGCATGTTGTTATTAGGAGTAAAGTTATTTGATTATTTTAAGAACTTTCATCTTTGGACCAGAATTCATGTGCTGACTGATGTACTCCCTTTTCAATTCTAGCTAATAATATCAGGGCTATAAATCCTTCCATTTCAACAGTTGTAACTGGTCGCCACGGCTTCATTTTTGTTCCTGGGTGCGTGTTTTTGTAATTAAGTATCCGGGGAGCTGCGTACTGATTTGTCCAATAGCATATGTGATAAGTCAAATCACGAGGGATCATCAAACGAAACAAATCTACTTTAGATTCGGCTTGAAGAGCTGGAGCCTTTAAAATGGGCACGTCATTCCATCTTTCTATAGGTTCAATGCCTGGTTCTACTACGGGATATTCATGCCATATAGTTTCATCTGGGGCGGTAAGAGAATCTGGCAATATTTCGTCGTGTAGCACAATTTCTTCGTCTTCTCCCTACACAAATAAAACGTTTGGATATAAAAAAGACGCTTTTATTTTACAAATTAATTGGAAAAATTACGCATTTAATTATTGTTTATTTATATTGTTGGCATTTCCTGTAGAAATTTAACACTAATATTGAAGTAAATTAAATTAAATTTAAATAAAGTTTTGTGAAATTATCTCGTCAACAACATCCGCGTCATCCACCTCCTCATCCTCATCAATATCGCTATCAGGAAATGGTTCACCAGCATCATCTTAATCATCAACTGTCTCCTCAGGAAATTCTTGCACTGGGTCATCCCCGAAACCAAACAAGTACAAGTTGCGGTAGTTTATCCGCTGAATGTTGCGCCTAGAACGGTCTGCTATTATTCTGTAAACGGAGTGAATGATGTTATTTTGTATTTTTATAATTATGTACATTCATAGTTTATATTATAAGTTTATAAATAAATTGTTTTATAGCACGTTTTACCATGTAAAAGCAAAATAAAAGGATCGACAGAAATAATTGTTTATTTTACATTTGTATAATATTTATATATACCAAACAAAATATATATATGATAAAAATCAATTTGTAGTTATCAATGTGTATCAAGTTATCAATGTGTAGTTATCAAATTAAAATAAATGAAAATAGTTTTTTACTAACAAAAAACGCTACTTACCGACAACGCACTTCCACAAACTCAAAGTGAGAGAAAATACTGCTACTATTGGATCGGATTACGTAGGCATGTGCTAATCGCGTTCTATGAGCTTTGTTTCTTCCCGCGTATCTATTCGGCCTTTGCTATTAGCATTATTTCAAAGAAAGGTTCTGCGATGATTTAGACAGTCATAGATGCCGCTTGTTTCCCAACATTACATCATGATTTTAATTTGTTTATTTATTTATTATTTTACTCATAAAATCATTTTAGGTACAAGTTTTTTCAAAACGCTCAAGGACTGCCGAGCATAGTTTTATACAATAATCCAAAAATCACGTAAAACTCTGACGAGTCGTTTTGGAGTAATTCCGGAACTCCCAAGAAATCGGGGTTTTACCCGTATATAGAGGCTCTGGCTTTACTTTTCGGGTTTTAACAACATTTTGACAATGTTTACCGAGTTAATTTTATATGAGTTTCAATTTCATTCTTCAAGACCAAAAGTTGATAAATAAAATATAGGAATTAATTTTGTAGCTAAAATTTTTTTGTACAACGAATTTCCAAAAAGATTTGCTGGCTTTAAATGTCGCGGTATTTCGCGAAAATGTATGTTTCGCATGATTTTGCATTTTTACACCTTTTTTGCCCATTTCGCATTTTTCGCATATTTCAATTTTTAATTTTATCGTTTTTCGCGATTTCCCAGCCTTGTTCATATGTAATCAGTTGTTTTATATCATTTGGTCAATTGTTCAATGGCAAATAAAGGGAAATTGGTAGTGGTGCTCTTAAAAGCCAATTCAACGGTAGTAACAAATGTTACGGGTTCGTCCTTTTCAGGTTATTTTGGGTCGGCCAAGGAAGAGTGAGAACCTTTCTAGACCAGTACCAAAACAAGACTCCTCGAGTACTTTACAATCCATGGGTAACTAGACTTGGGCTGAGATTTATCATTAAGCCCAATAGTTCTATTTCAATTGTTTGTGATCGTACACTTCGTTTCGTTACCATAAATACCACATTATTGTTGCAAGGATGAAGTGTTAAAAGTTATGTAGTGAAATTAATGAAGAATAATGTATTAATATTTTGGATTTATTTGATTCGTTTTATTTATTTTATTATATTATTTTATATTTATATAATTTAATTCCAGTGATTATTAATTTAGCTGACCGTAAAGCATAACATCCAGAAACAATAAACAAACCCATTGTTGGCTTTGCCAAAATTTTAAAGCACACTTCAGGTGATTTAATTTTAATTAAGATTAATTAAAGATTTAATTTTACACTTCAGAGGATACGAAACCGTAGCCTCTCAGCGGTTTCGCACCATTCTGCCTCGCGCAAGCACATTATAGAGTTTATAGCAGTGTAATGATTTGTGTAGCGCACATGTTACTTTAACGCAAAAGTTTTAAAGTGTTATCCATGATTTAAAATGGTTTACGTGGAATTTCTATTCCAAATACAAGTTTTTATTTCGTTGCAAACTTTCGACTCACAACCCTGCTCATCATCAGGCTAAACATTAAAGGTGTTGCCTCATCAGATATATATTAGGACAAAGGAGAAAAGGTGAACTCGCATACAAAAACAAATGTGTATTTTAGGAAATTTTGTAATTCTGTGTGTGAGATTATTTAAAAATCTTCCGCCCGCGACCCCAAGGTGCCGACGAGTAGGGTCCCCAATCTCTAACTACCGCTATTGAGTAGTCGAAGCCCCATGCAGCATATGTCAATGAAAACGTTTTGGTCAACAGCACTCACATATATGTCATACTGTAGTATAGATATTGAAAACGTTTTTATCAACAGTACTCACATATATACCATACTGTAGTATACACATTGAAAACGTTTTGGTCAACAGCACTCACATATATGCCATACAGTAGTATAGACATTGAAAACGTTTTGGTCAACAGCACTCACATATATGCCATACTGTAGCATAGACACTGAAAACGTTTTGGTCAACAGCACTCACAAATATGCCATACTGTAGTATAGACATTGAAAACGTTTTAGTCAACAGCACTCACATATATGCCATACTGTAGTATTGACATTGAAAACGTTTTGGTCAGCAGCACTCACATATATGTCATACTGTAGTATAGATATTGAAAACGTTTTGGTCAACAGTACTCACATATATGTCATACTGTAGTATAGATATTGAAAACGTTTTGGTCAACAGTACTCACATATATGCCATACTGCAGCATAGACACTAAAAACGTTGTGATCAACAGCACTCACATATATGCCATACTGTAGTATAGATATTGAAAACGTTTTGGTCAACAGCACTCACATATATGCCATA
>JAQGAK010005027.1:0-10952 GCA_034696945.1 Lipothrix lubbocki | reverse complement strand
GTATATATATTCAAGGCCAATTGCGCGAAGATCATCACAACAATCATCCATTAACGCCAATCAAGAAGAAATCAATAGAATTTATTCATTTCAATTTACTTTATTTAATAAGAAAGAAAGACATCAAACCAATTTTGTATCATTGGCTTGGAAGGTTATACTTTATGTACTTGAATTTTTGTGGCTTTTTTTGATCTCGTTAACTAAAAATGTCTATAATTTGCATTACTTTAACGATCAGCTTGGTTTGAACATTGTATTATTCGGTACAAAAAGAGAATATATTCAAATACGTTTTAAATACAAACTGCACAACACGGAAATCTAATTTAATTTAAAGGGAAATACTTGGGAAATACATGTACAAAATGTCAGCCAAGACTGCTTAGGGTTCCCGGGAGGTTTGTACATAATCAGGAATTTGTAAATAATGTATTACACAGAATTTTTTTCGATTAAATCAATCATTGAAAATTTATGGACTTAGCTCATGTTTCATTACATGTTCAAAAGTCATACGTTTGGATTTAATTGAATTTTTGTCCACGTGCTTGATTTGTTTTATATTTTTCACTTTCTCACAAATTTCAAAATGTATTTTCAAATTGTTAGTTGTAATAGATTGATACATTAATTCAAAAAAAAGTGCAAGTTGAATTAGATTTGATTTTAGAATTAATTGAAAATTTGTTATGAATTTCAGTTCCACACAAAAGTTGAAGAATGTTTTTTATTATTAAAGGAATTATTTATTATTATTTATTAAATTACTACAAAAATTAATTACAATCCTGTTCAAATAGAGTTCTACAACCTTGCGGCCATCCAGTTGTACAGTGGGTGACAATAGTGTAGCTTCAACTAAGCTTACAAGATAGTATGGATTGGTATTCTTATAATGCTCTGGTTCAAAAGTTGCTACGTACTTTCAAACATTGCGAATTCATTTCTTTTAGGTCTTAAGTATTCACTTTAAGGGCACAATGTCTTAAACTGTCCCTCCCTTCTGCGTATTCGTGCTCCAGTTACGAAACGTGCCCACATGTAGATACATGTCAAGAAACATTACGAAAATGAGTATGTAGCTTTCAAATATGTATTAAACATTACTATACCATCAGCATAGAATAGTAGCAGAGGCGTTTGTTTTAGAGACACCAAAATTGAATATTATCGAATATTTACGGTACAGACTAAGAAAAATGGATAGATATTTATTTAGGTCGATATATCAGCCGAAGCCATCACAACCATAATTAATGTGCTACAGGAATTTCATTGTATAGGGTTACATTTACACGTTTTGTGTCATACATTAGTTATACATTTGGGCGATTTGGGTATTAGGAAGATTTCTTATTTATTATTATTATTATTCATAGTTTTTAAGTTTTTTATTCTTTTGGTTCGTTTTCTATTTTTATACATACTATTATTTCGTAGCGCCCTCCAACAACTTTCCCAACTGATTATCGATTTTTAAAACAACACCAGAATATCAACTGTGGAATCCAGTATGATTTTTAACATCGTCATAACTATTCCAGAATCTACAAAATAAAATTGACCAATGTAAATCCTCAAAGGTTTCGTGGTCAAAAGAAGTAAGCAAAAATGCTTTGACTGGGCAGTAATTCTCCAACAATACAGCATACTTTTGGAACAGCCGTAAACTTGTGCAACCGTTGTGTAAAACACTACGAGGGATACATCGATTCCTATGGTGCCAAATAAATAGATCCAGCCCGTCACCCCACTCAGTCTGATAAAGAAATAAGTATAGTAAACAGCCAAAACCACGAAAAACCACTGGTTTGCGACTAGTAAGACAGGCGAGTAAGCACTTTTAAAATTGGCATTAAAAACTGCTAATTCCCTCTAAATTGACATAAAATGAACCGGCGTCCTCAGCTTGTTTAATGTTCTGTATTCACGTTCGTGGAGTCTGAAATATTTCCCATTACCCACTTAAATTCACGTATTACCATTGTATTGTTTTGGAATCATAATTATTTAAATGAATTTATAATAAATTAATTATTTGCTATACAGTAGAACCTCGCTATAAGAGGCCTCCATATAAGAGAATTCTCTCTGTAAGAGATCTTTTGGGCTCGCATGTCATACATGGTTATATGCATACGAGCCCTCTTTATAAGAGAATTTCCATATAAGAGACAGATTTTGGTGATTTATAGCGTTCTCTTATAGCGAGGTTCCAGTGTAGAAACTAAAAGCCACACACGATTTACAATAATCTGAATAATGTGCAACACATTTACAACTGTGGGGAGAATATTTATTAAGATTTTTCCTTTGACTTTCCTTTGATGATTTTTTTTGCTTAGAAATTTGACAGCTTTTTTGCTCACCCCAGCTGGTCTGGGAGCTCTCAACATATGCAAAAGTCAATTACACATATCAAGTTCAGTTCATTAAAAGTTTACACAGCTGGTGCATACATAAATTTAATGTAATAATATATGTACAAGTTGAGCAAAGGAAAACCCGTAAAAATCAAAATGCACTGTTCAAGATTCATAAATCAAATAATGCATAAAAGAGTTTAATACAAAATAATCAGTAAATCAAATGGAAGATCAACAAATGAAATGCAAGTTCAGCATAGCGAGGAAAAATCAAGTGCAAGAGTTCTGAGCAAGCAGCGCAGCAACAACAACTCAATCAAATATGTAATTCTATTGTACTTTACATATGTACATACTATAAGCTTATATTATGTATATATGTAAATCCACACAAGGCAAAAAATACCTTTAAAAATCTTGTTGCACTGTGTGTTAAAGACTGTTGAATCACTTAATTTTCCTCTGAGCTCCTTGACTTACTGCGTGGAGAAAGCGTTCTAGGTCATCAATCCCAATAATCCCTTAGTAGTGTTTTTGATATTCTTGAATTTATTTCGAATTAGGCCGACGCTCAATGTGTAACCGCATCGTTGGAAAAAAATAATTACTGTGTGTTGTATGAATTTTCGTGGATTCTATCACTTTTTTGCATTTATTAGGATTCCCCCCTTTGCCAAAATTTTAACATGTATTTTTTAATTTATATGTATTTGCTTGTTTTCAACTTAAAATCAAATCAGCACTTTATTTTTACATAACTTTTTTCTAACTTTTCTCTAACTGAATCTATTTTTATTTGATTTTGTATTTATTTTGCTTTGTCGTACTTATTTATGGAATTTTTTTATTTTGCAAATATATTTGCATTTAATTCTTGGGTATTTGTGTTAATTTTTGTGTTAATTTTTGTATTAATTGTTGTAACAATTGTTGTATTAATTTTTGTATTAGTTTTTGTATTAATTTTTGTATTAATTGTTGTATTAATTTTTGTATTAATTTTTGTAATAATTTTTGTATTAATTTTTGTATTATTTTAATATTTTAATCTATAAAGCTTAAAATCATAATATTTTGTATTTGTGAAACTGCATGTAAAGAATTGGTAAAAGTGTTTCATATTACGTATGTATTAATTTATGTTTTCGGAAAATCGGAGTGATGTTTCCAAATTTTGCCCCAAAATGATGAATTTAAAATGCCTACATTTTACGTGTCATTTATTCAATGGTTTTGTAAAATTCATTAAACAAATAAATTTTTCACACCAAAAGTTTACGACAGTAGACCATTTTAATGATAAATTAATGACTTATTTGAGGACAGCAGCTTTGCGTTTAGTATTCCTCGAAAAAAAAATCAAAGGAGAGCAAAGTTGTTGTTTGGTCGAGTTGGAATTTTCGTTTGTATTAAGATCAAAGCCTATTTTGCGTTTTAGCTTGTGAGCTGCATAGTCCGTATATTCTATATATTTGACTTAATACTGAACGTTTGCACGAATTCCTTTAATTTTCTTTTGACAATTTCCGCTGAGCTACTTCACATTATGTATGACCATGTGCTTAAATATTAAATTAAGGAATTAAAGCTCTCGTTGTTTTCTGCACTTGTAAAACCAAAGTCACTTTTCAGCAGTCAGAGTTTGTCAGGTAGAGTTGGGCATGCCCATGTCATATGTGAGTTGTGAAGATATGAAGCAGAGCCACAGGAATGTATTTCTTGTTGTTACTCTTGTTATTTATTGCGGCAAATTACTCTCTCAGTCAATTGTCAAGAGTGTAACAGGAAATGCGTGAGTAATTGGATGACTTGATTTTAATCAGTGTATTCCTTTTTACAAGGTTGCTCATATACACACACATGCACTTATGAGTTGGGATGATTAGTGGTAGTAAAAGTAAAATTGGTTTTGATTTCCAACATCAACAAACCAGTTTCTTGTAACCTTTTAGGTTGCAATCTTCTCATTTTCAACGTCAACAAGTGGTTTTGCATTTGAATTAACCCGCATTCCCTTTTATATTTAATTGTTTAAATAGCCTTCACCTGCAGTAAGCGTGGTTTTGCATTTGAATTAACCCGCTTTTCTTCTGTAATGATTGCTGCGAAAAAAGTTTGTCACGTGCGACGTGCGAAGGCATGGTCTCGAATTTAAATTTGCTTTGTATTAATTTCTTAGGGTTAAAATCTGAATTTAAATTAGCGCGCTTAAATTTTGTAACTTAAAATATCGCGCATTAATTTTCAATTTAAAATATCGTTTAAAAAATCTTAATTTAAATTATCGAGCTTTAATTAGCATTTTAAAGTATCGCGCTTAAATTAAGAATTTTAAATATCGCGCTTAAAGCTGCAACTTAAAATTAAAATATCGCGCCTAAATTTGCAACTTAAAATAAAATATCGCGCTTAAATATGAAATTTAAAACATCGCGCTTAAAAATTACCTAGTTTAAATCTTCAAATTTAAATTAACCAGCTTTCTTTTTAATTTGCCAGGTCGTAGCACTCTTTGTATTAGAGAGTAATGCGGGAGAAGAGACGGAAAGAAAGTCGCCGGGACCAAAACCGGCAGTGGCACAAGCCAGACAAGGCCGCGGAATGGATTTTCTAGCCCCAATTAGAAATCTTTTCATGGGCGGTCGTCCAAGAGGTCCACCTCATGCCGCGGGAAAAAATTATGGTTTGAAACCCAGTGAGACCCAAGCTAAGCCTCAAGTGGCCCAAGCCCCTTTCGATGCCCAAGGAGATTTTAAGCCTAGTTTCCCCAGATTTGGTGAGTCAGGATTCCCTTCTGAATTTGGTCCTCATGGCCCAGCAAAAAATGGAAAGCCCAAAAGACCACACCGTCATCCCCACAGTTATCCTCAAGTTCCCAGTCCATCAAATGGTCATATTAGTCTCACGCCCCTAAGCGGCCCACATGGACTTAGTCACCCAACTGGACCAAGTCACCCAACTGGCCCAAATTTCCCCGGCCCAATGGCATCAGCTACATCAAATTACCCACAGGGCGGCCCGAGTAAATCCCCAACCATGGAGCCCAGTCCGCCCACCGGCCCTAACGGTCAAAAGCCCAAAGAATACGGTTTCGACGACTCTGAACCCGAACACACATACCACACTTATGGTAAAGACCAGACCCAACATCACCATTACCATGCCGTCATGAATGAGAAGGGCGAATTTAAGGAAATTCCAGCACCACCTGCTTACAGTGGATCAAAAGTCCCCGCCGGTCCTATGGGTAAATTCAGCGAACCCCCTCCAGTCCAATACGAAGGTCAGTCCCAAAATTTCTATCCCCAAGAAGCCCCTTATGAGGGCCCCCCAAACAATCAACAATACAGCCGCGCTTCTTCTCAATCATCAAACCAACAACCCCAAGGATTCGAACACTCCCCCGGATTTTCTGATTTCGCTGGAGGATTTGGCCCATCTCAATTCGGCCAGTCATCCCAATTCGGTGAATCTCCTTCATTTGGTCAGTCATCCCAAAATTCCCAAGGTCAATCCCCCCAATTCGCTCAAAGCCAAACCGCCCCACAAAGTCAGTCAGGTTTCTTCGGAGGCTCAGATTACCCCGAACAGTATGAAGAACAAACCCGCAATACCCGTGAACCAGACATTATTACCGCTGACTACGTCCAACAAAATCAAGGCGGCCATGGCGCGTACCCAGTTTCCTCGTCTTACGGATTCCAAAGTGGCCCACATGGTTCATCGTCTTACGATGCCCCTGAATCTCACTATGCCCCACACCATGGCCCACACCATCATGGTTCCGGCCCAGTTATCAAAAGTCATCCAATGAGATCCAGCGCCGGCGGTCGCCCACCTTACCACAATGGAGGTTTCGGCTCTGGCGAATCTCGTCCCCAACCTTATTTGTACAGGCCAGGTGGCTCAAGAGGCGGTGTCGTGGATGAGGACGCCGTGTATGGCAAGCCCATGATGATGTCCGCATCGAACAAAAAGCCCCTTAAGTCCGCTAAATTCCGTGCGAGCCCCGTCGCTCAAGCTTCCAAACCCCGCCCAACTTACAAGGTCCCACCCACTATTGCGCCCTTCCGCAAACCTGAGGAAATTCAAACTCTGACATCTCCCGCCGACCCGAAAATTAGCGCTTCCTTCCAGAAGAACGTGATGGTGGAGCCCGATACCGTAAGTTATTTTAATGGTGAAGGGCATTTTAATGAACAAAGTCAGCATCACCCACAACAACATCCACAACAATATTTTAACCATCCCCACCAACACTTCCATGAACCCAAACAGTATTTTAATGAACCACAATTCAATGAACCAAATCGAAATAATTTCAGTATTAACGACATCCAAAACCAAGAGAGCTTGTCTTCCAATACTAACAACGCTTTCAGTAGTGAGCTTGCTTCCCGCTCAAAACTTACTCACCATCACTTTAGTCCGTATTTCCCGCCTTCGGAAAATAACGTCGGCTTGGGGTATCGCAATAATAACGGCCGGAGCAATCGTAGGGCCAAGTACAGTCGCCGGTACATTCCAGTTGTGTAATAGTAATTACAATGGAGGCAACACTAATTTTACAATTAAAAAAAAATACTAACGTACCTTAATTTTGTACTTTTTGTGTGTGGAATTTTAGTCTGTTTAGTAATGTTGGCCAGTTATTTATCTTTAATTAAGCCTCATATATGTTGAGTAGAGTATTAATTAATTATTATTTATCTTTCATCCTTAATTTAATTTTCTGTCTAGATCATAATTACTTCTCTATTTACATACCCAGTTTATTACTAAACTTGTACTTCGCCTTCTAACGCTTAACTTACCTTCTTATTCTATTTTGTAACTTATAACATTGCTATTTTGTAGTAATAAACTTTTCTATGAAATACTAACCCATTTTCACAATTTAATCTGCCATTGCATGATTCCTAAATAGTTTGTAGGCATTATTGGAAAACAAAATGCATACACGCCCGACACTCAATTAAAATTACATATATATTCAAAATATGTGCAAAATTAATACAATACTAAAATGAAATTAATGTAAATTATTAAATAATAATAATTGATAAAAAAATTATACAAAATGGGTACAGAAAATTATACAAAATTGGTACAGAAAATTATACAAACATAAATACAAAAATTAATACAAACATAAATACAAATACCAAAATTATTGCAAATACGAACATTAATACACAAATATTTCAAATACAAAAATTCATACACAAATAAATGTGAATACAAACATTATTACACAAATAATTTCAAACACAAAAATTAATACAAAAACTAATACAAAAACTAATACAAAAATTAATACAAAAATTAATACAAAAATTAATACAAAAATTTATACAAAAATTTATACAAAAAATTTATACAAAAATTAATGCAAAAATGATTACAAAAATGATTACAAAAATGATTACAAAAATGATTACAAAAATTATTACAAAAATTATTACAAAAATTATTACAAATGTTATTACAAAAATTAATACAAAAACTAATACAAAATTTAACACAATCATTACAAAAATTATAACAAAAATTAATACAAAATAGATACCTACAAAGATTAATACAAAATAGATACAAAAATTAATACAAAATAGATACAAAGATGAATACAAAATAGATACAAAAATAATACAAAATAGATACAAAAATTAATACAAAATTAAAACAAAACAAACAAGTACAAAACTAATACGAAACGAATACAAAAAATATTGAAAACTATTGAATACGCTTGACAATACAAAAGAAATATAAAAACACCGAAAACAAATTATGCAATATTACAACGCCATAAAACCGGCGAGGAATGAAAATACATATCAAAATAAAATATATAATCGACGTTCATTGCATCTTCCAGGCTGAAACCGGACACCACGGCCACCATGGAGGCGGTGGCCACGGACTTGAAAGTGCCAACGGAGACCGCATTCTGTACCACGTAGCTGGACACCAAGGCCCTTATTCCTACAGATTTGGCTACGACACCGGCAAAGGGTAGGGGAATTTCATACGCTCATTTTGTCTTGATTTCCTAAATGTCTTAATCCACTACTACTTTAAAATCTAATAGCAACAAGAGTTCCTACAATAATAATTTATGTCATTAATGTTTACGCAATATATAACTAAGGCAAGGCTTTTAAGCTTTATACAATAATAATTTCTGCTTCTAAATTTAATTCCAAAAATAATACATAGTTACTTCCTACATAACAATCCCCACAATCTTTCTTCACAATCCCAATTACTTTAATAGTAATTCTCATATAAAAAAAATTTAGAAATTGTTTCTCCTCAGATTTATAATTTATTAAAAATTTTGAATCGCCAAAACCACAAAATAATTATTAGTCTAAGCTGCTCTTAAATATTACTTAACGTAAGAAACCAGAGTGAAAAATTGAAAGTCCATTATTAGTTACAGTGCGGTATACGGGTTAAAGACGTCACACGTGAGAGCGAAAGTTGAAAAAACTTTCTTGCAACAACAGCAACAGCTATGCTACAGAAGCATTATAAGCAGCACAATAACTGCACTTAAGCTACAAAACTCGAGAATAAAATATATAATCGTTAATAGCCTATAGATTAACAAGCAATTCATATAGAAATTATACACAGTATATATACATATATAAATTTTTACACATTATAGACATAAATAGAGAATGACAGTGCGTGTGCAGCAGTGTGTTGTACAAATTTGTAACAATGACCGTTGCGGTGCTAAATGCAGTTTAAAATTTAATTTATATAAAAAATCATATAAGGAATAGCTATTACATATAATATGTATGTATATAGGTATTATTTATATTGGATTCTTATATGTAGATACAAAATGCAGCAGCACAGCGACAATAGATTTTTAAGTACACAGTACACGCGGTGTGGTGACAAGCGTGAAACTGCACGGACGTGGTCTTCACGCCACAATTTCTCCACAAAACTTGGCTCCTCCGCTGGGTATAAAAAGCAGCAATAGCATATAGCAAGAAGTAATTTGCTGTTAAGCTGAAAATCAAATATCCTTTACTTACTTACATTACGCACAAACACAATACTAATAAACAACAATCGTTAAGAGCTCAAATGCCAAATTACAAATACAAATAGAAAATTGCATTATTGTTGTCAATCTTTTTAAGAATCCCTAATACACTGAACTCTCGCTGTAAGAGAACGCTATAAGTGAATAAAATCAGTCTCTTATATAGGAATTCTCTTATAGAGAGAGCTAGTATGCACATAACTATGTATGACATGCGGGTCCAAAGGATCTCTTACAGAGAGAGTTCTCTTATAAGGAGATCTCTTATAGCGAGAGTCCGGTGTACCTATGTATAACGTTGGTTAAACATAAAAAGGTGCTAAAATTTTCGTGACGTTATGGCTTAAAAAATATTTTAGCACCTTTGCACGATTAATCGACGATATGTATAAAAATACATATCAAATAAATCGTCGTTGTTAAAAAGGCAAATAAGTATCTCTACAGTTGCTAAAACGGAAAAATTCCTACAGTTACAAATTTCACAAATTAAAATGCAAAACTGACGCTGTCGTTTAAAAACATGGCGGATTTGTTTACATTGTTTAGTATAGCGCTATTACGGGAAGCAAAATCCGCTGTTGCTATGGAAACTCCTGCTGCTAACTCATGCATATGTTGTAGATATAGGGGAAATACTTCAGCAGTTTCTACCGCTTATGCGCGATTGCAATGGTAAATAAACGGGATAGTCACTTTTGCATTCCAAACTTTAAAAATAATATTCGGACGCTGTCGTAATTCTTATTGCATATTTTAGCAACTGCGTGGAGATAGTTGTATTTGCCTCTTCAGCGACAATTTGCGTAATTACATAATGATAACATAATTATTAATTTTCTATTTCATACATACAAGCCAGTTTCTTAAATGCTGCAGATTATTCCGTGATGACTTCAATCTGCTTAACTGATTTCCTCTTCACTGTATGTATTTTCCAATATAATAATTAATATTGTAAATTATTATAATTGAATTGCATTACTGCAATACGTAATAATATGCCAATTGCATATTCAAAATTGAACAACATTGGTGGATTCAGTAGGATTTTATTCAATTGACGAAAGCTCTCCAAGGTTTAGTTTTAGTATGTATAGTCGAACTTCCTTGTAAACATTGGGAGAAGCTGAAAGCAAACACTTCGTCAGCGGAAAGTTCCGTCAGCCCAGCCTTTCCTCTCTCTCTTCTGCCCCGACACAGCCACAAAATCATTTAATCCTCATTTAATTCATTTAATTCCAGCCTTCTCCCCAATGCAAAACAAAATGTGATGAAATGCATTTACTCCGAATTGGATTCTACACTGAAAAATCCAACGAGAAATAACATGTGTAACATGGATGAGTGTATGAGATTGCTGGAGAAACTCACTCCGTTTGCTAAGCACGTGCAAATGGGGATGGGGTGAGAGCTCCAGAGTGTTTACAAGCACTTACCTGGCACAGGATATACGATGATCACGATGGTCGTTGTCCCAGGACGAGTCCTTTCCATTGCACTACGGA
>JAQGAK010005026.1:0-10952 GCA_034696945.1 Lipothrix lubbocki | reverse complement strand
AACCGGGTACTTTTCAGGAACAGGTACTTTTCAGGAACGGGTACTTTTAGGAACGGGTACTTTTCAGAAACAGGAACAGCAGTTTATATTCAGGAACAGGTACAGGTACAAAAATTTGTACCTGCAAAATTTTTGGACAGGAACAGGTACACAAAATATATACCTGAATTTTCTGGTACCTGTTCCTGATCTGGAACAGGAACACAGATTTTGAACCCATGCCCATCCCCAGGGGGTAGTGGGAGCGGCTTTGTATGCCGTTAGCTCCGCTGTGGTCTACTGTAAACACGGTGGTCTCCGCTTTGGTGTGTTGTACTAGGCGCGGTTGTTGCCGTCGTGGTCTGCTGTTGACACCGTTGAATTTGCTATAGTATTTATATTATATGGAATCTGGCTACAAAGTTGCTATCTTGTGGTCTTGATGGCACAAATTAACGCCGTGTCTTTTAACCACACTCTTGGTGAAACCTTAAAAAGGGACTTGTTCATCCGTGTGAATAATAACGACCACTGCAGACTCGGAAATACGAAGTAATTAGCTGTAGATTAAACGCGTATCTCTAACAGCAAAGGGCCTGCATATTCGCCGGATTTTAGCCGGACATTTGGCTGAGAGTGCCACTTAAACATTTGCGCCATGGCGAGTAAATGTCTCCAAAGCTTTAAAATCAACCCCAAGGAGAGATCTGCTCAAATCCAGCTAATTGCCGGCGCCGCCAATACGCCGTTCTGGCCAGCTTTCCAGCTCACAACCGCTTAGAGTGCAAGCGCCGGAGAAGCGCAGATTCGACGCTGTGCGCCGGAAATCAGACGGGGATCGCGGTCAAACCTGGCGCAGATTCTGCTGACGCTTAGGGATAGCAGCTTAAGGGGGGTGTTGGTAAAACCCACCGCTTCGCGGTGTCCCCACCGCCACCCACCGCGGAGCTAAATGTTGCCAATTTCAATACCCACCACCACCCACCGCAGACCATACCCACCGCGAGTAATGCCCACAGCTACCCACCGCGGACAATACCCACCGCCACCCACCGCGGGGAATACCCACCACCACCCACCGCGGACATTATCCACCGCCACCCACTGCGGACAATAAACACCGCGGATAATACCCGTCGTCACTCATCGAGGACAACACCCACAAATCCCTGCGTTGATTCACTTATAAAGTACATAAATGTACTCCTCACTTTGCATTTCTATAGCTCTTATTTGAGTGATTACTTTGTCAGACAGGATTCGAACCGGTACTCGAAATCGAAACATTGTGTACGGAATATAATTTAGGTAACCCGTATTCGCCACAATTACGGGAACTCTTTTATCCAATAATATTGGCGGGTTATTACGGCGGAAATTAAAATAGAACAACGTTCACTCCAGGTAAATGAAGATTTTAATGCAAAAAGTCAAAGACAAGGAAGAAACTTGCTGTGGCGGTGTCTATAAAGTTGAATGTAATAGCTGCGACAAGATATACTACGGTGAAACTGGACGTCCCCTTAATGTAAGGATCAAAGAACATAAGACCCACGTGGAAAAATGCAATTACAAAAAATCTGCTATTGCAAATCACGCCCACAAGACTAGATACTCACATTCTATTAATTGGGACTCCAGCAAGATTGTTGTTAAAGAACCTAGACCATTCTTAAGACAAATTAAAGAAGGATTAGTCATACAGCAGAGCAACAGGCCGTTGATGAACATCAATCGTGGTTTTTCCCTTAGCGACAGTTGGAAACCATTAATAACAACCTTAAAAACTCAAAACTAAACCTGAAAATTAAATATCAAAATTTGTCAATCTAAGAAATTTATATTGTTAAAACTAAGATAGATTCTAGTCAGTTGTTGTTTATGAGCCTGAGGAGCTAGGGAGGTTGACAAAGGATTTAGCAAAATTGTAAGTTCCACGTAAGCAAATTCTCTATAAGCCCTTGAAATGGATGGCATGATCCTGACAACGGATGTGACGTAACCAAAAGCAGCAAATCCGAGAGTTGGTTCTTTGTCTGTGCAGCGATCTCTTTGTGGAGGGGGTCTGCATGTATAACGTATGGCCTGAATTAAGAATAACGCAATTCCTTTGTCTTGCAATTTTTCATTTTTGAATTTGATCCCCGGAGCAAGCCTATTTTTGACTCGGGAAGAGGTTGTACTGTGACAAAGAATATTCAATTTATTTTTCAATAAATCTAATTTCGAAATTTTTTTTGTGGAACAAAATATATAGATGAGTCGCCATAAGCTCCAGTTTCCTTATTAACAACACATTTATGTCGTATGGGGCGGTCAAAATTATTCTCTGGAATGTTTAAATTAGCAATGGGCCACGGAACATGGGCGTCCACGTCAACTTTTTTGTCCATATTGCTGGAAACGGCATTATAGGGCAGCGATTGCTCCAAATACGAATTTTTAATATAACCATCACACTGCTTCAAAATAGGACAGGCCCGCTTTTGAATATCCTTCTTGGTTTGTTTGGACGATTGGCCGCGTCTTTTTAATTTTCGAATGATCGCAGCCGTAAAGATTTTACTTTGTTGAATAAATTTTTCACATACAAATTCACAGTTCTTAAGGGGCCGATCATGTATAATGAAAATTTCTCTCGAGAAAATATGGACTTTTTGAGACGGATGTGAGGTACAAGTATCCTGGAATAAATTCGGATTTCTCCAGACTCCAAAATATTGAGTAATTTTTGCACCATCATTAAATTGAGTAACGGGCACACTGTCAATAAATTTCGGTTGACAATATTCTTGTACACTTGACGAAGATGTAACGATTAGGGAAGAATTTTCACTTTTTGCTGATTTTAAACTTTGCGAAGATTTCGTTTCCGAAATGAACTCACATATATCAGTTGTATGTGGATTACTACAAATTTCAGCATTACTTTCAAAATCACAAGAATATTTAGCGGTCGGGAAAGAAATCTCCGTCCACCACTGCTTGAATTTATTTAAACTTTTCATATTTTTAATATAAAAAAATAGTAGCACCTATGAACACTCAAAACAAGGGGAACACCAAAGCTTCACCATGTAACGTATTAACAAAATACTTATAGGGATCATTCCTATATTATGGAACATAAAAAGAACATACAAATATGTATGTTACAAGTATATTATTATATAGATACATTATTTTAATTTAATTAGTTGTACGCAAATTATAAGAATATATACAGACACAACGACAAAGTATTTTGCTGTGACATCAAAGTATTACCGTTATATATTTGATATGTAGTAAATGTACATATTAATAATTACTTATAACTTGATGTCAACAACAAAATCAATGCTTCGCGATAATTTAATGCTTGCTCGAGTGGGAGGCTCTAGCGTCCTGGCCCAAAGTTAAAATAGGGTGAACAAGGAGAGGTGTTCGTTGAGATTCAATTCAAATTGCAATTTCAAAACTAAAGTCGTCCAAACAACATATTAGTCATTGTGGACCTATTGCAACATCCAAGTGGTTAGTCAACCTATAATTCTTGCGGTAGGTGTAAAACATTAAGATTGAATTCCAATATTTGTATGTGATATGTGTCGGTGGGATTTTTGCAGGTTGCCCGACACGGCCCTGCCTTCGATAGCCCTTTATGATTATTTATAATTATATGACACAACAATATTTATTTAATGCCGGATCCGGATTTAGCTTTGATTTAATAAATTATATTTATTAATAATATTCAAATTTCATTAACTTCAACAAATTAAATAACTTTGCCTCAATACAAGGAAATATTTAACCTTAAGTATTGGAAAATAATAACTTATTACTAATAATTTGCTGATCAGCACGTCAACAAATAATTAATCAATAGAAAATAGTTAATAATTAATATTCAGAATAAACGGCTTTAAAGCCCACAAATCAATTCAGTTTATCTTCTAAATCACTTTAATGTTCAATATTTCCACTGAACCCCGGATTGGGCTGTTCAGGAATACACAGTACTTCGGTGGTCACTGCGGAGCTGTGATGGTCGTTCTCTTGCGACTTCGTAATCCCAACTGACGTTTCCTCTCCGTCCTTTTTCCCTTGACACTCGTCTTGCGGCGTTTCCATTGGCTGGACGAGGCTTTTGGTGGTAATAATTACCCCACTGTTACCATTATTACTTTCTTGCTGAGGTCGTTCTTCTTCGTCGTATTTTTCTCCCTTTTGAGGATCCTCACCGCGCATACTCGACGACATGCTCCCCCCTGGTAAGTGGAAACACTTACCATCTTCATTTAAGTTGAGGATGCATAGCTTGGTTACCGGACGCCGGTAGGTCTTCCCGGATGCCGTCTGTATGTTGGCTACACGAATGATTCCGTCTTCTCCCGGGAAAACTTCTGTCACCCGACCTTTTGGCCAATGATTTCTTGGGGCGTTATCCTCTACAATTATGACGATGTCACCTATGCGGATTGGCTTTACTTCTTGGTGCCATTTCTCCTGGCGAATTAGCGTGGGAAGGTATTCTCGGATCCAACGAGTCCAAAATTGATCAGCCAAGCGCTGCGCTTGTTTCCACTGGCTCTTCCTGATCAGGTCACCGTCATTGAATATTCCGGGCGCCTTTTCTACGGATCCTAACGGGCCACAATCAACCATTAGAAAATCCATGGGAGTTAATGGTCGCGGGTCCGCGCTGTCGATTGACACTTGCGTCAACGGTCGCTGATTGACGATAGCTTCAGCCTCACACATCAATGTATGAAGTACTTCATCCCGCGGGGCTTTCTCCTTAAGGACTGTCTGGAGAGTCCTTTTAATGGATCCGACTAGGCGTTCCCAAGCTCCCCCCATATGCGGAGCATGAGGCGGGATGAAATGCCACTCGATTCCTTGGGCGAAGCATTTCCTTTTAATTTCTTCATTTTGAAGTTCCGCTAAAGCAGCTTTCAGAGTGTTGTTAGCTCCTTTAAAATTAGTACCATTGTCCGATATGATCTTACTTGGGGATCCCCGCCGTGCAATAAATCTTCGGATAGCATTAATGCATGCGTCCGTGTCTAGGCTATTGGAGATCTCCACATGAACCGCTCTTATAGCTAAGCAGGTAAAGATCATTCCCCACCGTTTTTCATGACGACGACCTACGGTGACTTCCATTGGCCCAAAATAGTCGACGCCTGTTATCTTGAAAGGTCTTGTCTGGGCTCGGGTCCGAAAGTCTGGTAATTCCGCCATGACGGTTGGTTTTGGTTGCGTCCTTTCAATTTTGCATTTCATGCAGGAGCTAAAGGCCTTACGGACAGCTTGTCTTCCAGAAAGGATCCAATACCGCTCTCTTAAATTGTTTAAGACTGTTTCATGGCCTTGGTGATTGGCCGTTTCATGGTGGTGCTGGATGAGCAGTTTTGCATAAGGATGATTGGGATCCAAGATGATTGGATGTTTTGCTTCATCACTAATTTCGGCGGATTTCCCCAATCGTCCTCGGACTCGCAAGAGGCCCATTTTATCGACAAATGGCTTCAGTTTAATCAACCTTCTGTCCGTAGCACCTTCAAAGGATTCTTCTTGGCTGATCAGCTCCACGCGGTCACGAGCGTTGTTAAATTCGTCCATGGTACTCATTAAAGGAATTCGTTTAAAGCTTTTATTTTGCAGAATTCTAATTACCTGAGCGGAAGCTCTGACCAAGCGAAACCAAGATGAGAATCCTTGGAAATTAAATTTAGAACGAGTCTCCCTCATGATATGTAATGGAATGTCATTTTTCAGTTCCAGGAGCTCCTCGTTAATGTCATCAGTTTTGGTTCGGGGCCATTCAGTTTTGGGTTCTTTTAGGAACTTTGGGCCATCAAGCCACGCCTTTGATGTCTGATCAGACTTTATTTTCGTAGCAACATCAGCCGGATTCTGGTCCGTCGGTACATAATTCCATTGGCTAGGATCTGATTCGTCCAGGATTTGTCCGATTCGGTTTGCAACGAAAATTTTGTACTTGCGTGCTTGTGAATTGATCCATCGGAGTACCACTTGCGAGTCCGTCCAGTACTGAATTTCATCGAATTTCCATGAGTGCCCCTCGACGATCGTCTTCTTGATTCTCGTGGAGAGCAGAGCCGCTTCTAATTCGCCTCGTGGAATTGTAAATGTAGTTTTATTTAACGGAACTACACGGCTTTTCCCCATCAAGAATTTGACTGTAATGGCGGATCCGCACTCCATCCGAAGATACGCCGCTGTTGCGTAAGCCTGCTCGCTAGCGTCGGAAAATATATGAAGTTCGCATCTCTTCGGTCCCGTTCCATGAAGGGAGTAACACCTGGGAATAGATAATTCTTTTAATTTATTTATTCTTTTCAAGAATTTTGTCCAAGTGTATCGGAGTCCGCCGGGCAGTGGCTTATCCCATCCCAGGTCTTCGGTCCAAGCATGCTGCAACAGAATTCTTCCAGTTATTGTAACTGGACTAGCGAATCCTAGAGGGTCGAATATCGCCATGACAACTTTAAGCAATTGGCGTTTGGTCGGCAAATTGTCTGGATCCAGAACTTCCTTCGGCACTTTGTGAAATTGCAAGTTAAACCGGAAGTCATCAGAGTTGGGATTCCATTTTAGCCCCAGAATCCTTTCGGTAGGAAGATCTTCGTCCACCGTCCAAGTGACTTCAGCGTTGCTACGGAGTTCTGCAGGGATGTTATTGATCAACGGTTTAGAGTTACTGCTCCATTGACACATTTGAAATCCGCCCGCTTTGTGAATCATTCCTATTTCTTTAACCATCCGTTGGGCTTTGTCAACAGTACGGAAACTATCTAAATAATTATCCATATAATGCTGATCAGCGACGGCTGCGGCTGCTGCTGGAAATTGGTCAAGAAATCTTCGGGCATTAATATCCTTAACATATTGCGCCGAGCACGGGGAACTTTTGGATCCAAATATCATGCTGGTCATGATATATTCCTGTGGTTCCACATCTCGTTGAAGTCCCCGCCACAAGAAGCACTGCGAAATTTGATCTTCTGAAATTATTTTAATTTGGGGGTACATTTCCCGGATGTCCCCAGTGACTGCAATTGGATTTTCTCTGAACCGGAATAAGCATTTAGGCAAACCGACGAGATAATCCGGGCCAGTTAGCAGAACGTCGTTCAGTGAGGTCCCGTGACTTTGGGCAGCACAGTCAAACACAAGCCGAAGTTTTCCTGGTTTATTGGGATTTGTTACTCCGAAATGTGGGAGGTACCATTTCTTTAAATTTGTGGATCCACATTCATCTTTGGTCGCTGGACGAGCGTATCCTTGATTAAAGAAATGATTCATCTTTTTCATATAATCTTCGGCAAACTTCGGATCTTTGTCCATTTTCTTTTCGATGGACTTGAGTCTTTTCAGGGCCATCGATCGACTCTCGGGCATGGCGACGTCAGGAGATCTCCATAAAAGTCCAGTCTCGTAACGACCGCCATTTTGTCGTGTGGTTTGCTCCAGGATTTGTAACGCTTTCTCATCATCAAAGGATTGGGGTGCAGGAACTACTTTGACTCCCAAAGCTTCTAGTTCAAAATAACTTTTAATTAAATTTGCCAGATCTGCTTTACCTTCGATGTTTTGAATGTGGAAAGCTTGTTCGCTTCCGCCGTACATCTGGTTGACGTACTGAGACCCGTGTACGACCCATCCAAGTTGATTTAAGGTGGCCACTGGAGCGTTCCATCCTCCGCGTCGGATTTTGATCGGGTGCAGGAGCGGATAGTTATCTTGACCTATTATTAATTTGGGCCTGACGTTGGTGAAAGAGTCAACACTCAAATCTTCCAAATGTTTCCACCTTTTCTTCAGATTGGAAAAGTCGACTGTTTGTGGCTCGATTTCCAGGTTGGCAATTGTCCGTGCTTGGTTGATTTTAAAAAATCTCCCCCCGTGCTGATCAGCCACTTGAAAATTAATCCGCTCCGAGTTCTTGTCACTATGAGCGAGGCCTTGACACATCGTTATGTTTAGCGGTTCTTTTTGGCCAGTCAGTCCGATGGTTTTGGCTACGGCACTGTCCAGAAATGTACAGGAAGCTCCATCATCAAAGAGCGCATGGATGATCATCACCCCCAACGGTCCCTTGATTTTAACTGGAGCTACTTTAAGCATCACTCGTCTTCGGGTTGGAACACTTAAAGTAGTTAAAACTTCTTTGTCGCTCTGCTGGTCAGCTTTTTTATCTTCGAGTTTTGGATCATCTTTATGGAGAAAAACATTGTGAAAATGTTCACAGTCTGTCTTCGAACATTGTCGTCGGGTCTTACAGTTGGGAAGCCCATGATCCGATCGGAAACACCCGTAGCACAAGTTTTTCTTTTTAACGATGTCCCACCGTTTGGAGATTGAATCGCTGCGGAGCTTTGAACACTTGAAAGCCCAATGTCCCTCTTGGTCACAATAATCGCATTTAGCTTCCGCTTTACACTTCGGCTTATTCTGCGGATCCGCTTTACCACTGGAGTCCTTGACTGTTAGTACAGTTTCTTTGGGCTTCTTCTGGGGTTTGGCTTCTTCCTTTGGTTTTGTGACCTTAAGGTTCATGTCTACGTTCTGGATCCAATCGCGGCGTTCGGACACCCACTTCTCTAAATCGGAGAGGGTTGGCTCACGATCCAATTTTCCCACTAATTTTCCCCACTTCATCCGTAATGGGCCGGGAATCTTCATCACCAGCTCATTTATTAAACTAGGATTAAATAAGTGTGGAACACACCGTAAGTTTTTTATGGTGATCACCAGTGCAGAGATTGTGTTGGCAAAATTGTTCCATGACTCGGATTTTTCTTCCTTGATTGGAGGGACGCTTTTTGCTTTTTCAATAAGCTTCAGGATTATGATCCGCGAATCTCCAAAGCCCTTCTTTAGGCTGGCCATAATGGCGTCGACGTTGTCTGGGGTTGACATCAAGGCGGCTACCCGTTCCTTAGCTGCACCCTTCAGACATTTCTGAAGCCTGGCGAGATTCTCTTCGGAAGTAAATTTGCAACTTTGGGTAGAGCGAGTGTAGGTTGCTTCAAAGGCAGCCCATTCTTCCGGTTCTCCACTAAAATTCGGCAAATCTCTTGGAATGGTTTGTCTGGTCAACAGTAACTTGGTGTCATCGGTTGTTCCCCTGGGAGTTCCTGATTGCTGATTCAGTAACAGCGTGACTAATTTGTCAACTGTTTTTAATTGCTGATCAGCACTTGAACTCTCCGTGGCAGTCCCCTGGCGAGCTTCCCTTCCCCCGCACTCAACTTTCCTGCCACCATAACTTTTAAAACGGGGTTTACCGGATCCGGATTGATCTTGAGCATAATAACCAAACGGAATATCAGCTGATGGTTCCGGACGCCATTTCAAGTATGGCTGCTGACTCTTTTGTTGACTTAGACGAAGATGTTTTTTATACTCCGCCATTTCCTTGTCCAATCTTCGATGGTATTCTTCCATTTCTTCAGCTCGAATTTTTCGTCTTTCTTTAAGCTCCATTTGAATTTGCTGATCAGCACGAGCCGCTGCATCAGCTTCTTCATAGGATTTGTGGATCATGTCACTGGCTTCGGTACTTCCATAATATTCAGTTACCGTTCCTTTTTGTTTGTTGATAATGGGGGGCGGTCGCCGTGAATCATCTTTTCCTAAAGGAATAAATATTTCATCGAATCTGGCGTTTGTTTCAGCCCATTGTCGCATGGCACCATCGAGATCAGGATGAGACATGAATTCAGGTTCTGGCTTTGGATTTGGCTTGACATCACCCTCGGCTCCCAACGATTTTGGTTGAGCTTCATCCTTCTTTTGCGGATCCGCACAATGTTCAGCATTGTTAAATTCAAAGTTTAACGTACCACTGGCGGGTCCTAGAGGGATGGGCGATCGCCGTTCCTGAGCACCGTTCTGTTCGGTGTCTTCATCTTCATCCTCGCTGAGAGCTTGACTACGATTTCCGTCCGCATTCTCAATTTCAGCTTCCACTCGTTGTAGCTCAATTTCGGCAACAACTCTGTCGGCTTCTTTCAATCGAGCGAGAGTTTCCTTTTGGAAGCGAAGCTCTTGATCCTCCTGTTCTCGTTTGTCGAGTATCTCCTGTTCCTTTCTCCGGCGTTCCTGCTGTTCAGCCTCCAGCTTGCGTCGAGCTTCTTCTTGCTCGATTTCCAACATTTTCACATCGTATTCTGCTTGCCTTCTAGCATTTTCGATTGCTATGTCGGCGGCTTGTTGGCGTAACACCGAGGAGGATGCCGATCGGCCTGATTTGACACTGCCTGCACAGCTGTTTGAACGACCGCTATTATAGAAGATAGGATGAGTTTGGGATGTTATACCAGGCGTACCCGTTTGTAAGGAGCTCCGCCAGATACTTCCAAGACTTTTGGGCTGGCCGGGGCCATATTTTGAATGGCTGAACCTTTCCGCCGGAATTCCTTTGTTCATCCGGTCACTACGTCGTAACCCTCGCTGCGGAGTTTCTTCTCCACTTGGCTGCGTCACAGCGGCCATTTTTTGCTGATCGGCAACGACGTTATCTTCCATTACGACGCACTTCAAATTTTGATAATTTGTCACAAATATTAAAGGTAGTTTAATCAAATGCTTAATTGATTTTGCACTTTGATTCACTTAAAGTCCCAGGATCCGGCTCGAAGGACCAGTTATGTCGGTGGGATTTTTGCAGGTTGCCCGACACGGCCCTGCCTTCGATAGCCCTTTATGATTATTTATAATTATATGACACAACAATATTTATTTAATGCCGGATCCGGATTTAGCTTTGATTTAATAAATTATATTTATTAATAATATTCAAATTTCATTAACTTCAACAAATTAAATAACTTTGCCTCAATACAAGGAAATATTTAACCTTAAGTATTGGAAAATAATAACTTATTACTAATAATTTGCTGATCAGCACGTCAACAAATAATTAATCAATAGAAAATAGTTAATAATTAATATTC
>JAQGAK010005025.1:0-10954 GCA_034696945.1 Lipothrix lubbocki | reverse complement strand
GCATTTTGGGCATGCCCACGGGCACATTTTTGAGGGCAGGCATATATCGCAGGGCATTTCAAAATTGCCAACTCTGTATATATCACGTTTATAATATATATCACGTTTATAATATATATAACGTTTATAATATATATAACGTTTATAATATATATCACGGTTATAATATATATCACGTTTATAATATATATCACGTTTTATAATAAGAGTAGTGTAATTTTAAATTGTATACAACATCAAAGCTTTCGTTTTAAAGTGCACCCTTTTGCAGCACTATAGGCCAATTCAGTATCAGTTGGTTTGACCCGGTATTGCCTGCAGCCTAAAGTTAATGCACTAGGAGCAGGAAGCGCACAAATTAAGTCTTGAAAGGCAAAACTCTTGAAAACATCTGGGTTGGGCCACTTAAAACATTTACTTTGCCGGTTCATTATTTTCATAACATTTTCGAGTCTCAAATCTTATTATTTACCCCACCAAAAAGTAATCTAGTTACAACAAACGATAAATATGTATCACGAGCAGGCTGGGGAACTAAACAACTCTGTAGTTGTGTTTCAAAATTTATTTCAATCCTTATCGAAACACTAAACTATAGTCAACTTTAACATGAAGACATTATCAAAGGATATAATTGCACTGTCAGTTTCAGATAATTTCAAGACGTCTTTGGTAGCCTACTTTAAGTAGGTAATATACAATTTTTTGTTTACATAGAAACAGATCATGCAAACATTAATTTTAATAACTTCATGCATTTGTTATGTTGGATTAAGTAGTTATTACTAACATTTGTGCGAGCACTGAATATATTCTGGTATTTTTTGAAATAGTTTTGTGTGGAATAAGAACTCAAATATAAAAACAATATAAAACAACGCTCTTGAAAATATTTGTCACCTTGAATCCTCCTATTATTCTTTCTCCTAGCCTAACATAATAGGCTTAACTAGAGTTTACCACAACAATTTATTTGCTGGTGTTCATTGCAGGGATTTTTGGCTGATGATGCTAACGTTTGTGTGGGTCATTTCTATCTGTGTTGGGCTACTTGATTGCTACTCCTTCTTTAAATATCGTTTGCTAAATTACCCTTTTTACATAACTGAACCCCTAGTCTCTATTGTTTCTATGGGTTAACAAAATGAGATATCTGGAACAAAATTATTAAAAATAACCGAATTTCTTTGCTTGAATGAAGTCATATCCTGGTAATTCAAACTATTGTACGATTGTGTACATTTTTGAATAATAAACGGTGTTTAGATTATATACATATATATGGTATATAGTCTTGTAAGATGCCAATGTTGTTCAAAAATAAATCTTAAATTTGCGTGAAACAAGCAACAATGACGAAAGGCATCTAATGGTTTTCTATTCGATTTCATTATCACGCAAAACGTGTGTTTCCGTGAAAAATTAGCCTATCAAATGTTTAGTTTTTCTTGTCCTTAGAGTGACCTACTGATTACGTCTTGCTGTATGTAACAGGTCTGTATTATGTTTGCATATAAACTTGTTAAATTAAAAATTACAGTACTTACTTCGCTCTGAAGAAGATAACAACTTGTTATCGAAAGCTTAGCTGAATAAAAATTAGCATTGACTTCCACAGTACCGTTAAAATGAAAACATTAAAATTAAAAATTGTTTTAAATATCGACGGCCTAAGGGAATTTAAGGGTCCATAAAGTGGCAGATTGGGTTTTGTAAACACGCAAAAGTTTTGGGCTAACGCTGTTCAACTTTTCGAAAGGCTTGTAAATTAATACCGAATTCCATTGCATGGTACAAATTAGACTAAGTAAGTTACGATCCCGTTCTAATTACCTTTCCCACGACTTTTTTGCGATGACGCTGGATACTTAGGCGGCAGATTCATTCGTAGACTTCGGTTTTAATGGAGTATTTTTGTCAACCTAATATTAAGGAGTAGGAATGGGAAGATAGGGGCAATGTTAGTGAATTAACATGTAGCAAGACCCTGCAATACACGGAATGGATAAAATTTTCTACATTAACAAAAACACCCACATCATCTAAAAACTTGCTACACGTTGTTAAATGTAGGATTCTTTATTAATTGCAAAGGTTGCAATCACTAGCAGTTAACATCACGACGACCAACACGAAAATGGGAGGAAATATTTGACGACTAATACTTTATTCAATTCTTCAAGATGTTAACACTCATTTATATTTGTATCAATAGAAAATATTTGTTGGATTTGGAGCAGTAGAAGACCATCTGTTGCTGAGGAAAATAAAGATATAAAATTGATAAATAATAAAATACATATTGAGTTCTCGAATATTAGGAGGAGGGCAAAGGTTTCTGAAATTGCAAGAAGCTGTTTCCGCTCCTTCTGCACTTTTCCCAATAGATTGGTAATAATTGGTAATAATGATTTTAAGCTGCCAAATGTAAGTTTCTTATAGGAAGATCTCTAAAAACCATGAAAATGTTTGTGAAATTTGTCCGAACCATAGAGAACGCGAGATATGACACATAAATATGTCAATAATACATTTTAATTTTATTATTGGAATTCATAATGTCCGACATATTGGTGTTTTCCAAACGAAATTAAATAACAATACAATTAGTGCTGTAAATACGTTTAGGATTAATTATTTAATTAATAAGTGGTAAACAATTTGAACGCTTTTTCCGCGCTTACGCTCGGATCGTAATAATCATATGCCCGGATATAGGATTCCGAAGCGTTGGTAACGGTGAACGTCCGCGTCGCTTCCACATCGATGCAAGTATTGACTTGCGGAAGGTAGTCGAAATACAGGTCCAGTTTTGTATTTTGATTGGAGACGTCGTGAAGTCTGTGGCTGGAGTTGGCGGCGGAGTTAAAATTCTCCGGGGAAAAGGTGTAGCCCGACGGAAGAGCAATCTCGAACATTGTCATACTACGCTTCCCGTCCGTTCTTCTGGCACAGACCTCCAGGGCGAGTGCTGCTGGCGTGGATTTGGGCAACTGCAGCAAAGAATACATTTTTAAAAATGATTAAACAGCAAATCAGGATAAATTTCTTAACTTAAATTATTCAAGGTTGCAATTTTGTATCAATTTATGTAATTTTGTATAAATTTATGTATTTTGTATTAATTGATGCAATTTCGTATTAATCAGTGTAATTTTGTATAAGTCGTAAGATTTTGTAATAATCTATGCATTTTTGTATTAGTCGACGCAATTTCATATGAACAAAATAAATTTGACATATGTACCTTTTCAACTTTCAACTCAATCAGCTGATTTGTAGCGACAGCCTTTTCAACGTGGAAAGTCCAAGTCACCAAAACTTGAAGAAATCCAGCGCCACGAACTTTAACTAGGAATTCACTGGCTTCATAGTCAATAGGAAATTCATGGAGAAGATCCTTATTTCCCGCGTTTATCTCCACGGAAGTGACATGCGCGTTCGTGTGTCTGCTCAAATCTACTGAGAAAATGTGGACCTTCATATCGACCTCGGAATGTCTAACGCCCCAGAGCTCCGCAAACTTCGCCAGCGCCGTAAGCGCTATCGCCGTGTCCTGCGTGGAATGAAATCCGCCGTTCGAATTCTGTTGCCTTAGCAACCATTTGACAATTGGCAGCGCTCTATTGACCTCGCCGCGCTGTAGGTACGCGAGGAGAACGTAGCTCGTAATTTCTACAGAAACCGCTGGATCATTCGAATGCCAAAACTTTCTTTCGTCATCTTCCGAAGATCTAGCGCGGCGCTCGAGCACATCAATGTAATTAGTTTTATCATCCAAAAGTTCCGCCGCATACGCCAAAACCGCCAGGGAATAGGAATCCGTAGTATTTCCCTCAAAATTCACCTTCAACAGAGCGCGTGCGCTTGAAATGTTTTGCGCGTATAATGTTTGAGCTTCTGGCGCGGCGCCTATAAACGCCAGCAAACACAATGCGGTCAAAGCCATTCCGTTCGATTCCAATCCGCGCCGAGTCTCGGAATCCAGAATTTGACCGTTTTCGTTAAAAGATCCGTTATTATTTTGCTGATCCGCCAAAAATTTTAATCCCTTTTTCAAAATAGTTTTGTCAATCCCAATGAACTCCTGCGCCTGCTGAAAATATCTAATCACCAGCGCGGTGAGCCACGTGGATCCCGATGCATCGCCATTTTTAAAAACTGCGAACGAGCCATCGGAGCGTTGGAAATTCAATTGCTGCTGATAGCCTTTTTCCAATAATTGTTTCAATTTCTTCATTTGCTTCCGATCTGATTTAATTCCTCCATCGTCGCGCCTAAGTTTCTCCGAAGCATAAGCTTCGATTCCTGCCGATGCACCGGAAGATTTTGGCTGATTGGCCTTTAAATACTTTAGAACTGCTAAGTCAACCGCAAATGTGAGCATGTTCTGCTCCCCGCAGCCCACCGGAAGCTTGATCAATCGCTCAAGATTTTGCATCGAAGAACTCATGAAATCGGAAATGATCGAGATCTTTGCAGTTCCCGGGCCGGAAATTCCTTCCGGTTTATCAACTTCAATGGTCGTGGTAACATTTTCATCACGCAAAGCGCGCAATAGTTTGGATCGGGTAATGACTTTTGTCTCCCCGCGATGCTCAACGCGCAGGGTTTTAAGAATCGCATCGGTAAAGTTGCCAGACATTGCTTTAATTTCAATATTTAATTTCCCCGCTTTTAACGGAGTCACTGTAATTTCAACGGGCGTCACCGCATTCGGCTCTGACATGACCGATTTTGTTGGATTTGTAAACTGGAATTCTTGCTTTTCATTTTGTATCGTGACTTCAACCAATGAAGCTTCAGCATTTGAAATGTGATTGTGGATCAGAACTTTCAAAACCAGAGTTTCCCCTTCCACTATGGAATACGGAAGGTCCAACGTAATGAAGAAGGGCTTGAAAACCTTGAGATTAATTGGTTGAGAAATAAAATTTACGCCGTGAGTGGGATGAATCGAAAATCCGCTGATGACCCACGAGGTCAAAGAGTCCGGAACTTGCAAAGGAATTTGTTTTGCATCGGTTTCCATAACAAAATCATCGAATAACCACGTTTCCGGGAAATATTGCCGCGGATTTATCAAGGAGTTTCCAGATGTCCCGATACCTCCACTGCTGGAATTCGATGGCGCGCGTGAAATCGGGCAACTTCCTTCGGGGGGTGGTGGGGAATATCGATTGATCTTCGCGTGGTTTTCGTCATCCGCGAAGTTCGATGCAATTGAATACCCGGTACTTTTTAAATCCAAATATTTCGCGCTCTCTGTCGATTGGAAGTCTCGATCCAAGGAATTTTGATCCAGATCATTATCTTTTTGGAGCTGTAACACCGATTTGTCGATCGCTCTTAAAGCGATGTGACTTCCGCTTGGCGATGCAAGATTCAGGGTCACATTTTGACCCGGTTCAGCTTGATTTTCTGGTGAAATCGAAACAGAGAAAGTGTTTTGGGAAGCATTTCCGACAACTTCGATGCTCCCGCCGATGTATTTTTTTCCGATGTACGAGAACACGAATACTTTTAGCTTGCCAGAAACGTTTTCAGGTTGCGGGACATCGATTTCAAAATTTGATCCTGAATCAGTCCTTGTTAGTGTTTCCAAAATTTTATCTTGGCTAAACAGAATATAAGTAACCGATGTGAGCCTTACCGGCGATGCGACGGAGAGCTTGAGCGATCTCGGATACGCGGGCTGTAGTAATGCGATTCTAAATGACGGAGACGCCGTCTCCCCCAATCGCGTTGGCACGGTGTAATACAATTTGGCCTCTTTGTAGGTCACGATGATGGAAATGTCCCGCGATATGGAATCCACATAGGGGACATTTAGGTGAGCGATGCCGTCTTCTACGGGCAAAACGATGCGGCTCGTCGTTGCCATGAGTGTGTGTTCTATCGAGACTTGGTCACCCGAATTCTTTATCAGATCACCATGCCGATTGACTATTCTGAAATCGATGGAGAAGGGCAGGCCGATGCGGTAGTAATCTTTCGGCTCATCGGGCTGGATTTCGTACTCGTGGTCATACAGCGTTAGGAATGTTTGTTCCGTAATACTTTTCCCCGTGGCGTCCTCCGTGACTGTGACGCTAAATTGGAGAGTCGCGCCATTTTTCGTTTTAGTTTTGCCCCGAAGTGAAGACGTTTTGACATGCTTTGTCACATCAATGACCTCTTTCTTTGATCCATCGATATCAAAATGCTTTGACGTCGGACTCGATGGCACCTCCCCATCGCATGTATAAGAGAGCAAATTGACCTTGACCTCCACTTGACCTCTGACATTTTCCCCGTAATTGTACTTTGCTTCGACGGTGATCGGGACCTGACGGATTTGGGAGATTATTCCGAACTTTGGGATTTCGACTTTGACGTTAAATCTGGGCAAAACGTATTTTGACACCGTGAAGGGCGCGGTTTTGATGGTTGAAATTGAATTCCCCACTGGAGAACTTGAACTTCCCACGCGAGAATTCGGAGTTCCACGCGCTTGCGCTTGAATTTTCCACTCGCCCATTTTCGGATCCCGCGGCAATTCCAATTCCCCTTTGACCAATCCGGAAGCTTCAGTCACCTCCGTGATTTTCCGAATCAAATTATTGTCCGCATCGAAGACCTTGACCTCGATGCGCCCTCTGGGCGCGGGAAGCCCGCGCCGATCCAGATGCAAAACCCGATATTTAATTGTGTCCTCGGGCTTGTAAATCGGCTTGTCCGTCTGAATAAACACGAAATCACTCTGCCCCAACTTTAAAGTCTGGCGCACCTCTTCAATAATTCTCCCTTGGAATAGAATTTCCAAGTTTAATGTGTACTCCGCATCGGAAGGATTTCCGATGCGGATTTTCATCGTGCCGGACTCGCCGTGTCCTAAATCAATGGTGGCCCAGCCATGTTCGCCATTAGTTGATGAGAGCGAGGCGGAAATTTGAAAATTGACGGGGGAGCGTTTTGGTTGGAGGATGACGCCGATGGAGATTTCTTCCTCCCCTGGGAAAATGAATGGGGGGTAGAGGATTGTGTAGTTGACTTTCGGGAGTCTGTTGTTCGGCGTCGCTCTCTCTCGATATGACGAAGGCAAAATTTGCTCGTAGTAGTATGTGGGAGATTGAGTCCCTGTGCTCCATCCGGTTTGTCCTTGTTTCGGCTTAGTCGTGGGCTTTCCGGCGCAGGCGCTTGTCGGGACTTGCAAAAAAACGCACAGGAGGGCTGGGAGTAGCAACCTTAAATACTTTATCTTCGCCATCTTGGGATTTATTAGGAATTCTTATTCGTGGATTGCCGCTCAATTGGTCTGCAATTAATTCCACATTTGAAATAGTTAAAATAACTACATGTAGCTATGTATTTGCGTGGTGAAATAAATAAAGATGTAATTCCATGGCAATTATTTAAAGAATTCGTAATACAACTATAAGCAAATTACGTATAAGTAAGAAATAGATATTTGTAAAAAACAGAACTGTAAAATAAAGGTAATATAATCATAGAAAGTATACACAAATTTTATAAAATGAACGTTAAAATGAACCATTAGGTAAATACGAAAAAAGAATTCAATATTGAAATGGTAAAACAACAAAATGAGTGGTAAAAAATAAAATTAGTGGTAAAAAACTAAAGAAATAGTAAAGCAACAAAATAAGTACTAAAAAAACAAAATAAGTGGTAAAAAACTAAAGAAATAGTGGAGCAACAAAATGAGTGGTAAAAAAATAAATGGTAAAAAATGTATATTATAAGTAAAAAAAATAAACGGGGAAAAATAAAATAAATATAAATTCTTGTGTCAGCCCGGTAGATGATTACTGCTCCGTAATCGAACGTTTGGCAATACACTTGAATCTTTTGCTTATTTTAACCACGTAATCGACATATTAAAAAATGGTTGATATAAAATAAATAGTAAAAAAATAAAATAAATGATAAAAAATAATAAATTGTAAAAAAATAAAATAAATGGTAAACAAATAAAATAAATGGTAAGCAAATAAAATAAATGGTAAAAAAATAAATCGTAAAAAAATAACATAAATGGTAACAAAATAAATAAAATGGTAAAAAAATAAATGGTAAAAAAATAACATAAATGGTACCAAAATAAATTAAATGGTAAAAAAATAACATAAATGGTAACAGAATAAATTAAATGGTAAAAAAATAAATGGTAAAAAATAACATAAATGGTAACAAAATAAATTAAATGGTAAAAAAATAACATAAATGGTAACAAAATAAATTAAATGGTAAAAAAATAAATTAAATAGTAAAAAAATAAAATAAATAATAAAATAAATAGTAAAAAAAATAAAATAAATGGTAAAAAAATAAAATAAATGGTAAAAAATTAAATAAATAATAAAATAATAAAATAAATGGTAAAAAATTAAATAAATGGTAAAAAATTAAATAAATGGTGAACAAATAAAACAAATGGTACAAAAATAAAATAAATAGTAAAAAAATAAATGGTAAAAAATAACATAAATGGTAACAAAATAAATAAAATGGTAAAAAAATAAATGGTAAAAAAATAACATAAATGGTAAAAAAATAAAATATATAATAAAATAAATAAAATAAATGGTAAAAAAATTAAATAAATGGTAAAAAATTAAATAAATAATAAAATAAATGGTAAAAAATAAAATAAATGGTGAAAAAATAAAACAAATGGTAAAAAAATAAAATAAATGGTAAAAAAATAAAATAAATGGTAAAAAAATAAAATAAATGGTACAACAATGCTAAAAAATAAACCATATACATAGTATGAAAAGGTATAAAGGAAATAAATGGTAAAACAAATGTAAAAAAAATAAAATATGTTACAAAAATCAAACGAGTGGTAAAATAAATGCTAAAAGATAAAACAAATGGTAAGGAAATGGTAAATAATAAAATAAATGGTAAAACAATGTTAGAAAGTAAAATACATGGTGAAAAAAATTGTAAAAAATATAAGGTAGAAAATTAAATATATATTACAAAATTGCACTAAAGGATAAAAAAATGACCAATCCGAAGAAATCCCTGAAAAAATGCATGGAACTTTTGAAATGGAAAATATAATCTCACTTGGACTATAGGCGACGACCCATAAGATAATATTAAAAGTTGACTCGCTCTTCCTTCACGCTCTTCCTCTCCAATATTCTCTACTATATATGAGTGTAATGAAATTATCTCCGTTAAATTACAAGTTCCCTTTCCATCCTTTAAAAGTTTAGCATTACAATACATATAAGTCCCGCTGCTGTCAACAACAACAGCCACAATAAGTTCCTTTTCCGCGAATATCAATATACGTCAAAAATCCTCCACCATTTACAATTACCGTATATATTACATACTCATTCATACCTAATTCCCCTCCGATCCGCGTCCTCTTTATCCACAAATCTCCTATACAGAGCTGCTTTTGGATGGATTTACAAATTAAATAAATAATGTAGAAATTATATTCCCAATATTTTATTTTATTTTTAAAATTAAATTCCCACCATGCTTGAATGCCCCCACACTTGTAACTTCTTACACACTCAACTATAAAAATCCACACACACTATATACAAATATGTATGTATAAAACTTTATTACTTGACCAAGGTCGATTTTTTTACTAAATTTTCTTTAATTTTAGAGCGTCAAAATATTGTCCGGGAGATGGTTCTGGGGGTTCGGAAATGAGGAAATCGGCCGTAGAGTCGGACCGTATGGTGGTATATGGAGGAAATAAATTTAATATTAATATACTGCGGAGATGGAAAATTGTATTTTGTATTTTGATTTTTAATTTAATTCCTAGACATGGACGGCAAGAAATTAAGGAGGCACAGCTCAGATTATACACAAAGTTTTTTTCTACAAATGAATTATTTATTTGCCCTTTCTCCCCCACTGCGATAAACTCCATATACATACATAGTGAACTTATGTAAAGAGATGCAGAATTCCAAGAATTAAATTTATTATGATTATTACTCATATCCTCCAGTTCGTTCGTACGAGCACACAGACAAGAAAAAAAGAAGAAGATTGAAGATAAATGCAAATCCCCTTCAGGGTCATGTCCTCTACATACACAGAGATATACAAATAGGGGAAAAAAGAAGATTACGAAGCTGTTCCTCGGAATTCCTAGGACATATGGACGTGCATGGATTTAATGGGAAATGCTCTCAAGAAAACGTTCCTGGGACGACAGATATATGCAGGAATAATAATTCCTGGAAATTCGTCTCGAAAAGATAAAGGGGATATGGTGAAATGAGCAAAATAGAGATGGTTACTAACCGTAAGAATAATTAATTTTGCTGGATTTGACATACATATATAGGAAAACCACACTTGCTAAGCACTCTCTGTTCAATTTTGATAATGGTCAAGTTGAGTTCTTGGGAATAATTGCAATGGAAGTCGTTTGTATGGCTCTTTATGTCTCTGCGATTCTGTTCCGTCCGCTATTTCTACTCACTCTGCTGATGATGATAATAATTATTCTGAGGAAAAGATATAGCTACTATGGCGCGAGGTCAGGGGAGGCTATCGTTGGCGAAGTATCAAAAGGTGTTAATTGTAGTGTGGAAGGTATAGAAATTGGTACTTTAGGATCTTACGTCATATCGTTGGCGAAGTATCAAAAGGTGTCAAGTTTTGTGTTGAAAGTATAGAAATTGGTACTTTGGTATCTTTTACTATATCTTGGGCAAAGTATCAAAAAGTGCTAATTTTATTGTTGAAGGTATAGACATTGGTACTTTGGGCTCCTTCGCCGACGATAGCAAGTTTATTTTTTGTGCAGTATGTATGACAGCAGGAATGATTAGCATTTAGTATATGTCAAAGCATGTGTGTGCATAAGTATATACACAGGAACCTCGCTATAAGAGAACGCTATAAATCACCAAAATCTGCCTCTTATATAGAAATTCTCTTATAGAGAGGGCTC
>JAQGAK010005024.1:0-10955 GCA_034696945.1 Lipothrix lubbocki | reverse complement strand
AAGCTAAAAACGGCCATTTTTGCCAAATTCTTGTAGAGCAGACAAAATTTAGCCGGTTTGGTGAAATTCAGCTATGTTCGTTGCATGTAACGCGTATAATGTGCAAAAAACTGAAAAAACAGTCAAATTTTGGGCTTAGAATGGGGAGGGTTAAACATACTTGATACAAAGGACCTTTAAATTAGGAAAATTACGATCCGGCTCAAACATTTCAGTCAAATCAAGACTTAAATCTTCTATTTTCAATTTTTCGAGTGCGTCGACTTCACGAATGTTCAAATACGATTGGGTAATCTTAGTCCGGCTTGAGATTATGGGCGCCCCCCCATCCTATCCTGCACTTAAAATAATGGTAGATATCTCACTTTGCAGCTAGAGGCGCAAGAAAAAGTCCGTCGCCATCTTGAAAAGTTGTTATGTATTTTTGTTTCATTTCTATTTAAAACGTACAAATCATCCATTTATTAACAATGTCGTTGTACAAGCAAATTACACCGCATGCATTTTAAACTACCTGAACCAAATAATTAAATGCTCATTTTGTAATTAAATGACATTTGTGTTAGCAATAACGAATACTACCCGTTTCGTACCCCCCCCCCCTCACCACCACAAAACTAATCCTGCACCCAATAGATGGCCATTATTGGTACACAAAGCCACAATATCATTTTGCCGTTTAACCAATTGCCGTAGTCGAGGAACTAATATAACAGCCGTGACCAAATTAAATTCGACTCATTAACAGGCTCCAGCGTCTTGGAAGAACAATTTCAAACTCAAAATCTAGCCAACCATAATGGCAGTTTACCGACGAAGCAACGATGGCAGCCATCTAACAGTTTCCGTCCTCAATAACAGAAGAGATCGTTTCTGCCAATGGTGCGGCGGTCAGGTCAGCTTTGGATCAGGTAATGTTAATTCTTAATTTAACTCATAATATAAGCGTGTATTTGGCTGTTACGTTTATTGCATATGTATGTCTACCTGGACTCATTATTTCATGGTCATTTTTAGATGCATGCAGTCGGGACAAGTGTTTGAAAGCTGTCGGAATTGTAGAACCACCAACACCGGAAGGATGAACCCTTTGTCCCAGGTGCGCCGTCGGATATATTGAAGGTAACTTTCAGCCATATTTATCTTTGTGCAGGGTTTCGGAAACCGTAATTTGTTTTGCTAATTATTATTACTAATTATTATTGGCAATTTTCAAATGCGTGTCGCTTTTGACGGTTCTGTCATTTCCGTACTCCAGCTGGAAATGCTTGGCAATGGGGCAAAACTGCAATGATTAGACGCATTGCGAAAATTAAAGAGTCGCTACCAGGATTGGCACCAAGACGTCCGTCGCCTTAGTCTTTTCCAAAATAACGCCCGAATGAAAATACCAGGGCAACTCCCTGCCGCAGTCAATGCTGAAGCTAACGGAGGTTTGAACGCTCAGCTTGGTTTGCACCAGCCCAATGCGCCAGGATTTTACTTAGGATTGTTGTTGAGAGATTCTCAATCAACTCACAACTTCATATTATGCACTTTATTCGGGATTAAAATGGGCGTGTTTATCGGACTGAAATAGTTACACCTGATTGTTGGAATAAGTTGTTGTTTTTGATCAAAACGTGTTATAGAGAATACTCCTCCAATACTGACTTCCAATTCACTTAAACAATATTATTTAACGTCATTCGCCCCTAATTTACTCTTGCTACATTTCTGTATATTTGCAGGTAATCCTTCTTGGTTTTCATTTATATTTTTAAATGATTTTACTAACATTTTATATTTTGTATGTATTTTTGTATCTATACATATTAGCAATGATTGTTGTATTATGTTTCGCATTTGTTTTTGTACTTATGTTCGTACTTGTGTTTGCACATATTTTTGTACTTGTGTTTGTATATATTTTTGTACTTGTGTTTGCATATACTTTTGTACTTGTGTTTGTATATATTTTTGTATTTGTTTGTATATATTTTTGTACTTGTGTTTGTAAATATTTTTGTACTTTTGTTCGTACTTTAATTTGTATATATTTTTAACTTTTGTTTGTATCAATTTTTGTTTATTTCAATATTCAATTATTCATCAAGAATTATTAAAGAAATTTTTTTAATAAATTTTTTTCAACTATTTAAACAGTTAATTTATAAATAGTTAATTTATGTAATTTCATTTTTTATTAAATTAATTATTTTTACCTACACTTAAGAAAACTAGATTTCTTCAATCATTAATTATGTAAATTAATAAAGTCATCCATTATCAACATTAGTTAATATTTCTGAATCCTTTATTTCCTTTTGCAGATTGGTTGGGCGTCAACAGTTTCATGGCGAGCGGGCGTTGCGGCCTGTAATTATTTGTATGCACAAAGATGTAATACTAATATTGTTTTCATTTCCGATTTTGAATTTCAGTTTGGTCCTCTGGCTCTACAAAAGGATCAAAGTTTGTCTCCAGATGCAACAGTCGGGCATCAACGCCCAAGGAAACGTTTGCAGAGTCAGATAATGACGTCCGATGCAGTTACTAAAGCTCTAAAAGCAAAATATTTGAAGAGAAGAAAACCTTCGGTTCCAGCAGTTCCTCAGACTAGAAGCAAACGCATGTCCATGAGGAGTGGTAAAAGGAAGTAATTTTAGTGGATCAAAACCACATTGGCGAGGAAAGAAGACCCTTTTGATTTTAGTCAAACTGTGATTAGTAGTACAATGAATTTAATTAGAAGCTAAATCATATTATTTTGTAATGTTTACGCTATTTTAATTATTAAATTGCCTTTTTAGGGGTTTTTCCTCATAACTTTGTAATGTGGGTACGAGCCAAATCGACCGAACTGTTTCGGAGTTACCCAGGTTTTTGAAAAATTTTACTCCGATTTTACTGAAATTTGGTACATAGTTCTTAGGCATATGGCTCAAATTATTTTGAAGTTAGGCCGAATCGGTCAAACCGTTTCGGAGTAATACTTACAACGTGTCAAAATGATACACACCACGAACGCTATGAGCGTCATAACATTCGTTGATAAACATAACAAGAAGGCAAACCCTGTTGCGATAGAATTCGAAGTCAAATGTTTTCCATTGACCTCCATGCTTGCTGCACTGGGTCAAACCCTTAATGTGGATTATTTGAGCTTGGATATAAAAGGGGCGGAGTTGAAAGTACTCCAAACGGTTCCCTGGGAATTTGTTTACATTAAAGTAATTTAGATTTTATAATTGACTTTCTAAGAGTAAATATTTAGTATTAGTAAAATATGTAGTTTAAATAATTAAAAATTATTGATCAAATTTTGTGGATTGGTTTCAAAATTTAAAAAAACTATATGCTATTCATGTATATTTTTTGCAAGTAATTTTCTTGGAAGCAAATTTTAAAGAAATTCGTACTATAAAGAACTATTTAGAATAAAAAACTGCAACTTTTTGATTAGTTTAAAGGACCTTGGATTCATGACCTCGTATTTGTTCATCAACAATTTGCAACGGAAATTATAATGTAAATTTAAAAATTAATTTCAAAAGTCAAATATATTATTTCTAATGCACCGTATGCTTGAGGTAAATTCGAACGTTTTAGAACAAATAGAAATAGAAGACGGTAGAAATGAATGTCTGACAAAAAGAATTCTTTGAAAAAATTTTGCTTCCATTGCAATTTACGAAATAAATTTTATTTGAAATATAATAATAATCGGTTTAAAAACATTTTTAATCCAGCTTTTAATATTAGAGCTTTATAATTATTTTTAAATTATGCGCCGGATAATATTTCGATATCAGGGAAGAAATCGGTATTTGAAACAAAATTTAATCCACATTCCGTTACTAAGATACTATAATAAGGACGCTCAAATTTGAGTAATAAATATTATAGCATTGATTCAAATGTCAAAAGGATTTAACACAATAGCAAAGCTAATTACTTAAGGAAAAACCCAAACCTGCTAATTTTGACGGAGTATAAAAATTACAGAATTGATGTAGAAGTGTATTTACCTTTTTGTAATAAAATACTTTTTGTGGCTTACAAATCTCTCTATTAATAATTTCGTTGTGAAGACTGTGATTCCGGGAGTGGGGTAGGGGAGTAAGAAGGAGCGACGATTAGATCGAACGCGCGCTAAGCGCGCGGAGATCTAATCGTCATTAATATTTTGGTACATGCAACTTCCTCCGATACAAAGTGAAATGGAAGGGTAGGAGGGGGAAGGGTGGGGGTACCCGGAGTCGCCGACAAGTAGATCATAATATTGATTTAATTATGTATACAATTGAATTAGGTAGAATATGGAAAGTAGCTTGGGGGAGTATAGTAGGGAATGGAGGGGGGGGTGGGGGACCCGGGGTCGCCGACATGTAGATCGAAAGCGCGCGAAGCGCGCTGAGATCTACTCGTAATTTATAATTAGCATAAGAGTAATACCAGCCAAACCGCAGGGTATTCCATGTCTAAATCGAGTCAACATCGTTTTAATTTTCTCTATAGAATTAAAAAAGTGTGGACGCAGCAACTACTGTAGTTACATTGTTTTTATTTATTTACTTTCTTGTATGTGTTCCTTATTTTATTTTGAAATAATATAAAATTGAGCCCGAAATAGTTGTCCTAATCCTAATATAGACAAGACTGAATGGCAATAATTCTAGCTCCCAAATAAATTTGCTGATAGTGATATCTAACAAATTGAAATGCTGTTGACCCGAAAAAATACAAATGCTTTTCTTGCTTTTCTTGCAATTAATCTCCTGAAAACATGTAAGCCTGCTGGTCCAGCCGAAACTAATGACGAATTAACAATTGAAGGTTTCAATAATTTATACCATATTGGTAATAATTTTTATCACTCAATTTATTTTTACTAGGATGTAGTAAATTTAATTTTGCATTTGGCTTGTTTCGATATTTAGCGTTCAAAACAGCGGACGCCAAAATAGAATTTTGTTTCAAGAATTACTTCAAAGGGGAATGTAAATATGTAGACATTGACGCGGTAGCCACATCTGTATGTCATGGTCAAGTTGTTGAGCAAGTTACGTTAGAAAGGACTACGTCCATCAATGTACACGGCGCTTGCCTTAGAATCTACGACAGAATTGGATGCACCGGAAACACAAAAATACTAATTCATTCCGATCCATGTCAGTTGGCACTTGGTAGCTGTGGTTGGGAAGAGAGAGTTAGATCATTCTCTCTTTGCAATGGAACCATTTTACCCACAGACCCAAATGCTTTTAGTGCAAGTGGCCATCTTTGTACATCTGAATGCAGTGCGTTACACCGTGATGTGTTTCAATGTGAGACTACTGATTCATGCGTTGATGTGTGTTTCCCAAATGCCCGCCAGCATTTCCTTGGGCATTACTGCAACGTAGTATGTCTTCTACCAGGTGACAAGCGTATTTTCATGTGGAACAATATTCGGCAATAATTTGAATATATTGTTAAACCAATTTCTTTCCCTATTACAGATTATTGGGGTACGGAACATGTGGTATTATATGACAAAGTAAACTTTGAAGGTCGAGGAGAACAGCTAATTTTTACCAATACTAGCGACAGTTCTTGTGTCAATATTCCTTTAAATCTTACACGAATCCTGGGTTCAATAAATGTTAAAAAATTTTGTGTTTGGTTTTATAACTATAAAAACTGCTTTGGTCTGGGTTGTACGAATTCATGCAGATTCCAAGTCACACACATATTTTAATTACAAATCCATGAGTTTATGCGGGCATCATGTGCGGACTATTAATGTCTGTAATGATTCCAAATGCCTAACAGGTTGGTAAACAACGTTTCAATTATAAAATAGTGTAGATTTTATTTTTTATATTCTTCTAATGCAATTTAGGTGCCCTAATTATTGATTATTTGCACAGGTACAAACGAAAATATGCTTCCAATTATAGTTAAACTCGCACAGGTACGAGCAAAAGTATCGTCATTGAACAAAACAAGTGTATAAATCTCCTTGGCACATTTCCTGACGCAATTTAGTTCGACTGGATAAAGGACAGTGCGTCCACGTTTTTAAAACCGTCGGTTGCACTGGAGAACCAGCTGGCTTTTATGAACTAATCAGTTTATTAAGTCCGAAAGTCTGGTTATCTACGATGCTCTGCAATGCGGGTTTGCCTCCACAATACACCAATCCTGTCGGTTTTACAGGGAAAGTGTTTGAATGCCTGTACAATTGACCTCGAGACCAAAATATTTTTAACGTGCATCATTGGTGGAAACCACGGCTGGGATTTTTGTTCACCGAGGGAAGGAATGGACCCGTTTGGAAACTCTTGTGGCACAAATTGCACTCTAAGTGGTACAATCATTTAAATAAGATTTTGACATAATATAAAATTTAATAATATAAGTTTACGAAATACTGTTAAAACGTGGTAACCAAGTGTATGTTCTAGATCGTCCGCATATGGTGAACATATATGAATTTCCGCAGTTAAAAGGACAAGCGTTCTCAGTATTCCATTTAGAAAACAAGATTTGTCACCAATTTAGAGCGACGATTCCTGGGCTAATTCTGGAATAGGTTCAAATCATTTAAGTGGGTACTGCATTTACTTGTACAGAAATATTGGCTGTACCGGGGATTACAACATTTACATGGGGAAATTCCAAACGCAGCACTTAAATATACCAAAACATAGTCTAAACTCAACGTATATATCACTACGATTTTGTACTGACGGACGTCCTGATATAAGTACCAAGCAATGCGAAGTTAGTGGTGCTACTTGCAAAAAAAATGCCTTCCTCGAGATGAATCGTACTTTAACTGCGCTACCAGCAAATTTGAACTTGAGCCCTGTTATCCGCGCGACGGCTTCGATTCGCTTGGTGACACTGTTTGCCCTGATTGCGGTAATACGTTGTCTTAATTTAATATTTTTGCTACAATTTAAAGACTTTATCGCGTGTATTTTTAAATTATACTCTTACTAAATTAACGGGTCCGTTGTAAACTAATACATAATGTGCCGCGACGAAACCAAATCTCTCTCTTGAAGTTTAAATTCGTTATTTCATGGTCGCGTTCATTAATGTGACAATAATATCACGCCGCTTTTAAATTTGCTTAATTCCAAACTTTTAGGTTTCTGAAATTCTACTGGTTATTTTATTTAACTATATTTACAGGGTGCTTCGACAAAAACAATCATGTCCGAGCAATTCTATTTAAAGATAAAATGTTCTCAGGAAAACGGGTCAAAATATATCAAGATGATTTACGAGATTGTTATCATTTTGCATACGATCCGGAAACTAATCACAATTTCAATCAAATATCCTGGTCCTTAAAGTTAGTGGGCGTGGGTTGCATTCAGGTTTATGATTCAATCGGTTGCAGTGGTTGGAATACAAAGGTTGTCAAAGATTTACCCAATACGCACAGATTTACTATTACTACCATCGACAGTAAGAAGGCTCAATGGAGTGGTCCCAAAATCACTTCGCCTCTGTGACACAGTTTTATCTCCAGTTCTTGCAAAACCGTTTACACTTTCCGGAAATAGCTGCAAATATAAATGTTACGTAGCAGGCCTTGCTTTTAAATGTCATACGGATATTGATATTTTGGATTTCTGCGTACCCCGCTCAGATCAAAATCATTTTGGCCAAGATTGTGACCAACGCAACTGTGTTTTCAAAAGTAAGTACTTAACTATAGCAATTTAAACACGTTCATTTCTGCAGTTAAATATTTTGTAGTGAGATAATACTAACTCCAAAATGGTTTCTATTTTTTAGAGCCAAACAAACGTGTTTTTCTAAATCTAGGAGAAAACGCCATGGAAATTTTGCTCTTTTATAACATATGCTATGATTTTGATACGCTTAAAAACAACAGCATTTTATTGGACTCACATTCTTTCATTGATGCTAATAATGCAAATGCCACATGCCTGTTTGTGTACGATAATATAGGTTGTACAGGAAACGCAGGAACAATATTGAACAATTCCAAAATGCAATGCAAAAGTAATACCATATGTTTCATGAAAGCCGTGGTTTCCCTTAATTTCTGCGATTCCTACCTGCCCAAAAAATATCACATAACACTGGGATATACGGGAAGGTTATGAAAAAGTGATTGCGCCGCTACATCTTAACATCGATTTTACTGTCAATTACACGACGGGTCCTACGATGCGTGCTCACCTCGACCTGGACAAAATTTTCTGGGCAAATTTTGTGGGAGAAACTGCACAGCTCAGGGTAGAATTAATAGTAAAATTCTTTAATACACAAGTAAAAATTGCGGCATACATAGAGAAAATTATTTCTTAGCAATGCCCGCGAATAACATTCAGTTAGGCACGAGTTCTACTACCAGACTACCTTAAGCTGCATTTAACTTCCAAATATAGTTTTTAGAAAATTCCGCTGTTATAAATATACAAAGGCGGTCATTTCAAAGAAATAGAAATAGTTAGCTGTATAAATACTGGTGTACAAATAAATAATAATTCATTTCTATCTTCTATAAAAAACACCTAATTTTCCAAAATCCGTAATTTTGGTCGTAGAAGGACCCTCAATACATCATTAAAAAGGTCCCGAAATCATAAGAACAGATTTTGTACCAAATGAACCATTTTCAAAATTTTGTCCTGTTTTTGGCAGGAAAATTCAAAATTTTGGAGACATTTTATTTTTTTTCAAAAAAACTGTAACTCGCAGACCATGTCCTGGGGGTAATTCTAAAACAACGTGAAACTATCTCCACGGTGGTATTTTTGTTTTGGCCGTAGCTTTTGAGTAGTCAAGTCAAAAACAGCGATTTTTACTTTTTTCGTAAAAATTTAAACACACCGCCACATTCAAGGCGCGTATTATGTATGCAGAGTATAGGTTGTAAATGTACATACTAATATCGGCGCAATAACATGATTAGCCCCACCCGCCTCAAAAACAAGCGTGCGAAGCGCGCTTGTTTTGACACCAATAAAATGATTTCTCTTTCAAAAATATGCAAGGTCTGTCGCTTTTTTTATTTGGAATTATTTTCCAGGGTGTGTTCATTTTTTTGGTTTTGTAGTTATTTTTAGTCATCTTTACAACTAGTTATATCAACCCAATTTCCCGATATTTAGGGATTTTTTGAGGAAAGTTTACGAAAAAATATTGTGTATGTAATATGTGGTTTGTTTATTAGGCAATATTCAGACTTCGATTTTGTTTATTCGCACTGGGAGAATTTTGCATTTGGTTATTTTTGCAGTGTATGCATAATTTTAATGCGGAAGTTGTGGTCATGGTACTAAGTCCAATAACAACAGAGACAAATTATTTGGTTTTAGCTAACAGCTAAGAAAAACTTGTTTGTTATGAAGTAAACCAACCGTGCAGCAACTGTTTGCATATGTGTAATTGTTTAACTTTTCATGTTTCAAAATTCCTTATCCATTAGAAGAAAATCCAATTGGGAATGATTGGCCCCTACTGATTGTAAGTTGTTTAAAATTTATGTTAAATAAAAAGCAATAATCACTGCTCAAAAACTTCAACAATGTTATAAATTGTGTAATATAACAAATATTAAATCCGTTACGTGAAATCTAGATGGTTTCAACTTGACTACATTTTCGCCGCTAAACTTTAAGTTGTAAAAAAGTATTTACAAATTTATAAATATTTTTTATATCTTATAGCGTCAATTGATAGCTCCCTAAATGCTAAGAAAAGATTTGTGATCGCATTTATCATTTTGAAAATTTTGACCCGGTTATGGAGAAAAAATTCTAAATTTTTGCCACATTTATTCTTTTTCAATACTAACTGTCCATCGCAGACGTTGTCGCGGGGCTACATCTAAAACACCGTTCCATTACTTTCATGGTCGACTCAATTTTATTTCATCCCTAGTTTCTGAGAACTGGGCTCAAAAATATCATTTTTACTTTTTTCGCTAAAATTTTTAAACATTGCTTGGTTTAAATATCTTCTTTACGCTCAATTACTCTCGCGAGTCTGCAGGTATTTAATTTAATTGTTATTATTATTATCAACTAATTTTGTTTTAAGAAGCCTGAAATATTACGTAATTCAAGATTTTAACGCAACAACCCTTCAAGTTTTAATCTTCGTTTAAATAATACCACTACATATGTTATTTGCATGTCTTTGTAATGCACTTCAATAAGCATGTGTACGTATACAAAATACACCCATTGGTACTTCACGTAGTGTGTTATATTTATCAAAAACATGATGTAAAATCGGATTTTTGCACATTTTCCCGTGCCCACATTTCAATATTGTAAAACTATTTTTTTTATTATTATGATTTTTTATTCGATTGATACATAGAAATAAAAGCTCCATTTTTTAAAATTTGGACAATGTTTGAACGCCAAATTCAATTTGTAGGAAATAGTTATTATTTACTATGTATATTAAACTTAGACCTATACATACATATATGAATCACTTCCATAATAAAGCTAAAGCGCCGGCTATTGCAATTCTTTTGAACAATAATTTATGTAACACTATAAATTTGATTTTATTAAATTTTCGTGGTAAACAATTACGTTGTAGAATAATATTGAAAAAATTAAATTTTACTAATAAAATTTTTGATTTTTAATTTTAAATACTTCTTTGGCGCCGAGATTTGAATTTGTAAAAAATTGAAATTTAGCATTATTCACAATTTGCTTCAATTTTGTTTTAACAGGGTATTTTATCATTTCACTTGATTAAGTGGCCGCGATAGTAGTAATATTTAGTTTTTAATATATAAATGATAACTTTGGACTGTAGATATTATAAGGTACAGATTCGTATAAAATACGAAAATATCTTGCTAGTTACACCGGAACCTCGCTATAAGAGACCTCCATATAAGAGAATTCTCTCCATAAGAGATCCCTTGAGCTCGCATGTCATACATGGTTATATGCATACGAGCTCTCTTAATA
>JAQGAK010005023.1:0-10956 GCA_034696945.1 Lipothrix lubbocki | reverse complement strand
CTTTAATTTTGTATTTGTTTTATTTCTTTAATTTTGTATTTGTTTTATTTCTTTAATTTTGTATTTGTTTTATTTCTTTAATTTTGTATTTGTTTTATTTCTGTTTTATTTCTTTAATTTTGTATTTGTTTTATTTCTGTTTTATTTCTTTAATTTTGTATTTGTTTTATTTCTTTAATTTTGTATCTATTTTATTTCTTTAATTTTGTATCTGTTTTATTTCTTTAATTTTGTATCTGTTTCATTTCTTTAATTTTGTATCTATTTTATTTCTTTAATTTTGTATCTATTTTATTTCTTTAATTAATGTCAGATGTGCAGAAATTGTGTATCACCGGAATTTCCCCATACAAAAAATGCTGCTCTTGTGCTTGTATATTATTGGAGTTTCGTAAGTATGCGTTATATTTGAATGGGCAACGCGAACGCACTTGTGATTGTCACCCATAGGGTTCGTCCATCCATCTTATTAATTGCTTCTGCTATATAGATGACGAGGGTTATTATATGGGCGAAGCCGGATGAAGACAAGAGTGCGGTCACGCTTCATAGGATCTAATAATAGTAGTAGCGCAGGCCGTTAATAGTCCAATTGGGAATTACTATCCTCGCACTTTTTCCGTTCCCCCAAAATATTTCGATGGACATTTGCTGTGAGCTCGGTCATTCTTTTTGATGGGTTAAAACAATAAATTTCCCGTGGATTACCAAATTTTCCTATTAGATTGCATTATCAATTTATTTTTTAACAATTTTAAAATCCGGATTTGGTCATCTGCAACTTTAACTTTTTCGTCTTAAACCAAAAGCTTATTAAACCAGGATTATTAATTTTATAAAAACCACATTGATTTGAAAAACTACGTTAATACTTTTCTGAACCTGCATGGTATTATAAATACAGATAATAGTAAATTAAAGCTAAATAGTTATAGTTAAAGTGCATTGAGCAGAAGCTGTATCAAAGGAAATACGAGAGAATAATTATAAAAGTTGGAAAGAACGGGACGAGTGCTGTTGAAATCAAAGGAGGAGGAAATGAGGATGAGGCAAGAGCAAAACCGCTTGGAGATCCAATGATACAGAACATTTGGCAAAAGGCGTGGTTGGTTTTCTTCCTTGAGCTTTGCAGGCGACTCTTACCACGCCGAATTATCACTTCTCGCCGTTACTCAAGCGTCCCAAACTTTAAGTCATCGTCTTTTCTCATCCAAGCCTTTCTTTCAAATCTTCATCGCTTCCTCTTAAACTTATAGTCCGCATCTCCAAGAATAGAGTTCTCAGAAAACCGTGGAATTATTCTAGTCGTCCGAGGATTTCAATTTTACTCTAACCAACGTATACATGCAAATTCTATTATATACATTTTTATAGAGAAATTTACTCAAAATTGGTTATGTTTTGCAATCTCAAATGGAATTAGGGCAGTTAAAATAAATAAGTAGTATTAAACACAATAATAATTATTAAAGAATTATACTGATTAAATTATTATTTAAAAAATTTCATTATTTTTTTAAAATTATTATTTAAAAAATTTAATTACTATTTAAAAAATTGAAATTATTATTTAAAAAATTAAATTATAAAAGCTAAGAAATGTATTTTAAATGAGAATTGAGAAATGCATGCTGCTAAATGAAGCGCAACTCGTACATATTATGCAAAATAGGAAAAAAGGAAAATGGACTCCAGAGGCCCTGAACGGAAAGTATAACAATATGCGGGATAGATATTGAAAATTCCAGAAAAATGGCCTCCCGATGGACAAATGGTACATATAGTAGTACGTATGGTAACATATGTTAAAATAAAAACTTTGGTATTTTTTTTACCAGAGGAATTTATGGAATTGAAAAAAGCGCTCCTTGATTTTACACAGTTGCAGAGAGCATCAGAGACTGAAAAGTCAGTCAGTCAGCCAGCATGCCCAAACAATAATTTCTACTACATGGAGTTCCTTTTAGGAAATGTAAAAAATAGAGAAAAAAAGGCTTGACTATGTCCTGTCCATTACACGACTCTGATTACTTATATGTGAATGAGATTTATGAGGTGAGCAGAAGGGACAATAATTATTACTGTCTATAACTGATTAATGGTTATGCAAATTATTCCCAAAGCCTTTTTCAGCAGCAGCAATGGACGACGCTCAATCCTTGAGACGATTCTTGTTCAATTTTTTTTGACTACCAAAATTCTCCTTCCATACAATCTGTGTTGTTTGTGCGTGTACCCCCGTGCCTATAAAGTAAAAATTCTTTTTAATAGCAGTGTTATTATTTAATAGATTTATTGTATAGCAAATAATATCTATACGGACATTATTTATAATGCAAATCAATTCCTGTGTACATATAATTTTATTGTAAAGATCATTGTGTGAAGGGGCACAAAAAGAAAATCATAATAATTACACAAAGTAGTCCATATATAATATTTAACATGGTTGACAATTTATTTCCCCTTTCAACTACTAACAAACTTTTTCTCTATGTGGTCGCCCCTGGCAGAACATCCCATATAGAAAATCATTGGCAACCACATTATGCTCTCAGTAGTAACTTAAATTATTTAAATATAATGGAGACAGCAGGGGTAATCAATCAATGTTAAATTTGTATTATTTCAATACGTCCACGTTGTTTTGTTATTCTTTGAGTCTACAAGGATTCCTTGCAAAAAGTTGGCGGAAAAACCATTTGGATGCGCATTAGTAAATTAAATTCTATTAATATTAAATATAGGTATAAGATATAGCCTCTAGTATATACTGCTATATACATATAAAAATATGTTTTTGCAAATAATTATTCAAGAACAACATTTAATAAAATTAATTTAATGTTTTTTAATTTAACTTCCTGTTTTATCCTTTAATTTAATATTAATATATAAATTTAAGATTTGACTAACTTCGAACTTGGAAATTAATACATTCAACAATATTTGCATTGGCCAATTTGGTATATAGTAAAAGCAAAGAAGAACATTGATGGAAATTCTTAAGGAAACTAAATGTATCCTTTTCATCTATAGCTGTTTTATGCATTTAAATTTTAACTTAAGGCGTTTAAAACTGTTTAAAATTCCCGGAGAAATGTCGAGAACTAGAAAATTAGTCTCAATCAAAAGTGAATTTCAATGAATTAATTTTTTATAATTAATTGATATTATTTGAATTTTTTGTATAATTAATTTCTTTAAGGATTGACAACTAGAAAATGTCCTGGATTTCAAAATTTTTAAAAATTCACAACTAAAAAAGGCACGCAATTTTCAGTATTCTTAAGAAAGTCTTAAAAATTCAGAACCGAATGATTAGCGCGAATTCCTGAATTTTAAAGACATTCTTAAAAATTTACAACTGAAAAATTAGCGCGAACCGGTGAATTTTACAGAAAGTCTTAAGAATTTAAAACTGAAAAATTGGCGCGAATTCTTGAATTTTGAAGAAAGCTTTAAGAATTTAAAACTGAAAAATTGGCGCGAATTCTTGAATTTTAAAGAAATTCCCAAAAATTCAGAACTGAAAATTTGGCGTGAATTATTCCTGAATTTTAAAGATATTCTTAAGAATTGGAATTGAAAAACTGGCGCGGATTCCTGAACTTTGGCTAAATGTCAAAATTGACATTAATTTAGGAAATTTGCGCGAATATGTGAATTTTTGGAGAAATGAAATCAATTGAAAATTGAATCATATATCAAATTAGTGTTTTGATGTTTTGCCTGATAATGATTAGATTACTGACTGTGCAGATTAATCATTTTATAATAAAATCGTTTATTCCACGTCACCCGTTGTAAATCATGAATTGAGTTATGTGGAATGTTAAAGTTTTGAAACTTAATCCAGTTAGAAGATAAAGAAAGTACTATTCCTCATGCAAAAATATTGAATATTGTCGTATTAAAGTCTGTGAACTGAAGACGAAAGGTGCCATGGCCGTGTAATTTGTTATTTTAACTTCTCTCGTGTATAAGAAGTTTGCAGAGAGGTGAGACATTCAAAATCTTTATTTGATGCACGTACATATATTATTTGGTTGTAGTATATATTTAATGCGGGGTGAATGGCAGGAAATGGAAATGACGGAGCAAAATGTCCTTTATTGCTTTTGTTTCTCATTCCATTATTCATAATAATACACATTACATTTACGTTACATTTGACTGACGGAGTTGAGTTCTAATAATAATAATAATAATAATTCTCCTGCTTGCTTTTATACCTTCCTGCCACCTTTAAGTATTTCTTCTTGGGATTTACATTAGCAACATTTTATTTTCTTATTACCATCCATTACCATTCCGTATTTTAATTCACAAACTTTTCTCACCCCTCATCCTCACCCCACTTCCCAGTCAAATCTTCAAAAGTTTCAAATTCATTATCATTATTAAAATACAGAGATTTAACATGTGGTTTCAAAAATATGCTTGATTAACATGTGTATACGTTGCATTATTTATTTTTGGGATTCATTTTATTTTAACTAAACTCATGGGCGAGGATTTGTTTCAGAATTAATTAACCCGAGAATATTTTGCAATTTCAGGTCCGGCGGGTTAAACAATTAAGACAATTTCCAGCCAAAAATATTGAATTAAACAAGTTCCGGACAGCAATTATTTCTGTAATAACAGTTGTAATTATTACAAGTTGAAGATCTCAAGGGAAGAATTTAAAAGCTGGAGAAGATTTCAAGGGAGAATTTAACAACTGGAGAAGATTTCAAGGAAGAATTTAAAAGCTGGAAAAGATTTCAAGGAAATAATTTAAAAACTGGAGAAGATTTCGAAAAAGGATTTAAAAACTGGAGAAGATTTCAAGGAAATAATTTAAAAACTGGAGAAGATTTCGAAAAAGGATTTAAAAACTGGAGAAGATTTCGAAAAAAGATTTAAAAACTGGAGAAGATTTTGAAAAAGGATTTAAAAACTGGAGAAAATGAAGAGTTCGAAAACCGAAGGTTTTGAACCAGAATTCCTAAATAAAGTAAAATCTGAAATTAAAAAAAAACAATTAATTTTGATTTAAAATAGCTTGAATTTAAAAAAACGTTAAGGTTTTAAATTTAAATATGAAATCTAATTTTAATCCTGCAGTTAAAAAAATCCTTGCTTGATAATTTTGAAATATTTGTTAGTTCCTCTGGGATAATTTCAGGACGTGTGAACCTACAAAAGAATCCAAACAAGCATCGACATCGGAATTTTGGAGGAAGAATAATTTGGGAATAACAATAAGAAGGTTAATGCAATGACGCTGGTTACTGCTCCGAGAAGCAATCTTCTCTGCTGGCATTACGTCGTTGCGTGGGCGAGGGATGAAAAACGAGAGAGAGAAGCGAAGGAAGAAGGGAAGAGAGTTGGAAGTTTTCAGTGAGTTGCTGTCATTTGACTGCCAACTGAGAGTGGCATTCCTTCAACCAGAACAAATCCGCTTAAGAGAACAAATCCCATTTACCTTATTATTCCAGCTGTGTAGTCTCATTTGCATTATTTCCACTCTCATCTCTTCCCTGTATCTCTCCTCAACCTCCACAACTCCCAATTATTCATTTTTTAATAAAATTCTACAGTTAATTTTCCTATTTCCTGACCACATGCTTTCTTCCATCAAACGTCCCAGGTTCATGGACCTTTCTGCTTCGAATTTTCTCCTGATTTGGTGGCAGCAGATCCACACTTTCTTTGCTGAATTCATTTAAAAAATGGAATTCCAATTTTTTTGATTTTAATTTTTTTTAATTAAAAAATATTTTTTAATTATATTTTTTTTAATTAAAAAATATTTTTTAATTATATTTTTTTAATTAAAAAATATTTTTTAATTATATTTTTTTTAACTTTTTTAAAATTATTTTTTAATTATAATTTTTAAAATTTTTTTAAAATTTAATTGTTTAAATTTTATTTTTTTTTAATTTTAATTGTTTTAATTTGTTGTTAATTTTATTTTATTAAAATTTTTCTTTAATTTTGATTTTTCTTTAAAAAAATAATAATTAATTGAAAATAGATTTATTTAATGTGAATTTATTAAAAATACTTTTGAATTTTATTCATATATATTGTAAAATACTCGCTATTTTCCCTTGAATTATATCCTCCAGAATTATAAATAAATTATCATGCTCGAAAAAAATAAAAAATTCTTGGTTGTACTAAAAAGTATAATAAATAATTTGAAGAAATTCTTGATGATGAAAGTTTCCATGTTTTTTCCAGGTGAAGATTTACACCTTGATCGGAAGTCGACTCATCGGCATAAAAACTGCGAGGAGAGATTGAGGCAGAGAGACAGAGTTGACGGCAGAGCGCTGGAGGAGCTTGAAAATTTACGACGCCAGTAGCTTTCTGAAGTTGAAAGTGCTCCGGCTTTTTTCCTCTTTTCTCCGCTATACCAACAACAACAGATGAGATGTTTCCTTATAGAATTTTCCATCATCAGAGATTTTTACATTGAACATCAAAGTGTGTAATGCAATACGTATCACATATATATTCTATTAGATTTTTTTTTATTCAAGTTTTTACGTTTGAGGTTTGAACTTATTATACTGTGTATATCTGTATTTAAAATGTCTATTATACTATTATTGTACATATAAGAAATTGAGAAGGGAAATTCTCGTCAAATGGATCGGATGGAGCAATAATAATAATAAGACTTCTTCTTCTTCTTCTTTTTGCTACAGCTTGGCGACTGAATGGAGAAGACGCGTGGGCGGTTTACGGTGGCCCTTCCCAAACTTCTTCCAGCAACTTCAGATTCTTCTCCCTTTGGCTCTTCACTGTTCTTGTTGTGAGAGATGCTGTCCAGAGTGGTTTCCAATCCAACTCTCTATATCACAGATACACTCTGTGACCCGCACGAGGAATGAAAAAATTATTATTGACAGCAGCACTATTCTTATTATTATTATTGTGACTTTTTGAGAGAGACGGCAGCAGTGCCTTGAAACGAACGTTTCATCAAATCCAATTATTCGTTGGACTTCCGGCACAGCAAACTGCAATGAATTTGATTGTAAATTTTGCTATGATTTTTTTTCGTAAAATTGTTACAAATCAAACGTTATCCCATAGTTTTGTGTGGAAATTATTATACAATTTTAATATAGTGAAGATTTTCCAAATCTTTCTAATGAATTTACAATTTTCTAAAGAAATTATAATTTTTCCAAAGAATTTACAATTTTTTTAAAGAAATTATGATTTTTCTAAAGAAACTGCAATTTTTCCAAAGAAATTACATTTTTTCCAAAGAATTTACAATTTTTCAAAGGACAGTGTTATTTCTGAAATATAAAACTAAAAATGATTTACAAACTAGACATTTTTATTGCTCTGAATTTTTTCTAGAAATTCTGCAATACCCAGAAATTTGTAATTTCTACCTTCTCCTTTAGTTTATATTAAATATTAATAATTGGATGAATTCTCCGTTGAAGAAATTAAATGAATAATAAAATTTTATTATGTGCATGGGAAATTGGAGGTAATTTGGAGGAGAAAGAGCGCGTGGGTGTGACTGAACCACCTGGGAAGTGAATTTTGGCTGTCCATGTGGCTAGAAAATCCGGCTTATCGTTTCTATAATGCTCACGACCAAGACTGGATTCCGCTTTCTTAATTTCACAGTCTGACCAAGCAATATTACAAAGTGCATGGAATGGAATGGAAGCTATAAAGACCCAATAAAGACCTTGTCAATTCCCCCAGATAACCTGACCATGTTGGGCGCAAATGTGCTTTTCGATGGTCACAACGGCCGTCAGTCCAGTCTATTGCTCTAATAATTGCTCTCCAATCTGCTCCTTCCTATCAAATCTCCAGTCCGCAGCTGATTTTCGGCTTTTTGACTTCCAAGAATCTTCCATTTTGTTACAAAATTATTTTTGTTTTTTTACAAAACAATTTATTTTTGTTTTTTTTAACAAAATAATTTTTTTTGTTTTTTTACAAAATTATTATTTTTTTGTTCTTTTACAAAATTATTATTTTTTTACAAAATTATTATTTTTTTGTTTTTTTACAAAATTATTATTTTTTGTTTTTTTTACAAAATTATTATTTTTTGTTTTTTTACAAGATTATCTTTTTTTGGCTTGTTTTGTTTCAAAATTATTTTGTAAATTAATAAGGTTTTATGCTTAATATTTTAAATTATAATTATTCTTTATGTAATTAATTTAATTTATCGGAATTTATTGATTGAAATAATTTATTTGATTAAAATGACAATTTTTAAAATTTAGCTTTGTAACATTTATGATGGATTTATTTTAGAATCATGTCACCATTTTATTTGACTACAGCGCCATTACATGAAATTGCGCGCATGCGCACACCCGTCAATTAGATTGCATTGGATTTTTTGACCCTGCATCGCGATTTAAGTAATTTGTCAACTATTTTATCACCGTCCGTTCCTGATTGTCAGTGGAATTCATACATGTGCCCACTATAGTAGATCGTGAGTATAACAATTGAATCGCCATTCTATTTTCGAATTCCCCTTCAACCACAAATAAATGGTCGTGATTGCTACAGATACGTAAAGAATTAAAGACCTCTGCTCTTCTGGTCTGGTGAGGGACGACTCGGTGATAATTTATGTGGAAAGTGTATGTAGTTGGTGGTAAATATAGAGAAGAATAAGCAATTTGGACAGATAACTGCTGGGTCATGGGTCCTGCGAGTCCTGCCTGGGATTCCATGAATAATTGACAGGGAAATCTCTGATGTTATCCGAGCTCAATGAGATCTCCCAAAAGGCTTCGCTTCTCAGCTCTTGGGTGCACCCCACGCACTCCTTCCTTTTCTTTTTCTTCTTCTTCTTTTATAATCTCATCCCGCACATCCTCTTCCTTTTCTCGAGCAGTTCAATTCCTATATAGCCAATCATACTTCTGTTCGATCCCTCCCTGTGTAAATAACAAGATTAGTTCAGATCAAATACTCGAAATTAATTTACTTATTTAAAAAAATTATTTATTTATTTTAAAAATTTATTTATTTATTTTAAAAATTCATTTATTTATTTAAAAAATTCATTTATTTATTTTAATAATTCATTTATTTATTTAAAAAATTTATTTATTTATTTAAAAAATTTATTTATTTATTTATTCAAATATTAATTTAAAAAATATTTTTTTTAAAAAAGATATTTTTTAAATAATTTATAATTTTTTTAAATAATATTGTTTAAAAATATTGATTTATTTCAAAAACTTACATGAATTAAAAAAAATCGTTGAATATTTTTATAAATGATGAATTGGCACGGGGCAGCCGAGAAGAATACGCTTAACGACAGTTTAGCGTCTTCTTAGCAGAGATCGAGCAATACAAAATAACAAACTGTGGACTACAATACAAAAAATCCAAGATGACAATAAAAGAATTGAAAAAAGTGATGTTTTGTGAGTGAAATGAGGACAGGAGGAATGTTGTTCGAGTCAAATGGGAATGGATAACTGGGCCGTCACCTCCGGACGGATCTTATTGAGCCCGAGGAATAAATAAAGTGGTGGAGAGCGTGTGAGACGAGCGTGTGAAATGAAGTTCAGGGGACAAATTCAATTGATTTGATGTCCTCCAGAGATATTACAGATACTGAGGGTGAGGGACAGCGGACGAAATGAGAATCGGTAGTGTCCCGTCAGACTTGCACTCTTGGTGGTCACACAACCTCACACAAACAATTTTTTCAAGTCCGAATCCTATTCTCTCCATCTTATTTGTTATTATTATACTTGTTGTACTATGTAGGAATAGGAAATAGAAAGTGAACAAATGTATCAAGCCCTATTTCTGTCCTTCTCATTGATTAGATTAACTCACCTGTGACACTCCGGCCCTCCATCTCCAAACATCTATTCTTGTCAAGCTTTTTAATCTCATTTCCAAATCCTTTCCCCCGATCCTTTCCTTCTTATTCCTATTCCATATTCTCATTTTAATGTACGACCCCTTCGATGGCTTCGATTCGATCATTCCATCGACGTTTCACCATGAGTTTGATTTTTTTAAATCCTTTATAGTAGAGCATATAGCGTCTTGAATTTATTGATTATTCTTGATTGTCACGGTCACGGTTACTTTTTTACATTTTACTTCAAAAACTATATGTTCGGTTGGTTCGAGGAAAATCATCTTCAATAACGAAACTGCTATGTTCAAAATGCTTTCTAACATTATAATTATTACGTTCTCTAATTTATCTACATTTGATTTTAAATTCACTAAATTATTTATTTCAATTTCAGTGAAATTAAATATTATGTTTTACTGTATTAAATTTAATATTATGCTTCTTTTTCATTTTTTTTTGGATCTATAAATTTTGTATTTTGTTTTTACTTTTTGGATCTAAATTTTGTATTTTGTTTTACTTTTTGGATCTAAATTTTGTATTTTCTTTGATTTATTACTTGAGATTTAATTTCTTATTCCGTAATGTACATATTGCTGATTTGAATTTACTACAAAATATTCTATTAAATCAAAACTCCTTTCCGCATATTAACAATTGCGAATGAAAATGCATTTACTAAAATTCTACAACTTTGAATATTCCCGCATTTATGTCGCTGCAAATGTCCATGTAAAATATTTAGCAGTAAATTTATTGAAATATATCCCATCTACATACATTGTACATACATACATAGTAAAAACCCTCTAAACCCGCAGTAATTTGTGACTTCTTATTAATATGTTTTTATATCTATTATCTACTACAAATATACTACAGCATAAGTAATATAAGTATCGCATATCGCATTACAAGAAGAATAAGAAAAGTAAAAAAGAGGGAAAATTCAATAGAAAACCACATAAAATGCCATGCTTGATAATCATAATTATGCAAATGAGTTATCCAAAATGAGACGACTTGGCTTAAGGGCCTGGGATTGGGTTTCTCCTTTAAAACGA
>JAQGAK010005022.1:0-10964 GCA_034696945.1 Lipothrix lubbocki | reverse complement strand
AAAATTAATACAAAAATTAATACAAAAATTAATACAAAAATTAATACAAAAATTAATACAAAAATTTATGCAAAAATTAATACAAAAATTAATACAAAAATTAGTACAACAATTAATACAAAAATTAGTACAACAATTAATACAAAAATTAATACACAAATTAATACAACCTAAAATTTCGCACTTGATTCCCAGATCACAACTTCAGGATTGAGCTACTGAATCCTACCAGAAGCATTTATTTGTGTCACACGATAAGTTTAGGCTGCACACACATGTACATCAATAATACAGATACGGAATGAATTCTTGATAAAATTCCATTTTCTACATAATATAAGTACGTACATTCAGCTCAGCTGTAATAAGCGAATGAGAAACTCTTGACCAGAGCGGCTGAAGCGTAAAATTTCTTGTGCACACACACATTTTTGCAATTTACTCTTCTTCGCACAGTAAATTCAATGCAATGTCCGTAATATACAAAGAAATGTTTTGCTGTATAGCTTAGAGAAAGCTTTCTGCAATGATTCTTTGCATTTGAAAGAAAGACGCTCAGGATCTTAATACAAATACAAGTATCATCTTTATACACTTTCTTTACATTCCGCGCCGTCCATGTGCACAAACCTTGGTCTAAAATGGCACGGCGGACGGCGGGGAAAAGACTATTTCATTTTATTCCTCGCATGATTCCCCATATAATAATATATCTTATTCCTCCCCCCGTCCCTTCTTCTTTCCCTTTCACAGTTTTTGGCTCCGATTCCCATCACAGCACATATGTTATTCCTATAAATTCCCCAAGTTTATCAAGGATTTCTTATTTACATCAACTCCTCTGGTTGAAGCATATTATGGGGAAAGCTATAAAGTATATATACTATAATACATACAAGCAAAAGCATATATGTACGTACATATTTACGTCTCACCAGCATAGATTTTAGCATATAAATTTAGAATTTTCTTTTTTATAATACAAAACCCCCGCTACAGAACACATGATATCCAAGGGTTTTCAAGACTTCGTCAGTAACATTGGGGGGAGCAAAAAAGCAGAAAAGGCAACTGCCCCACATATGCTCAAAAGTCATAACCGCTTTCTCGTCGTCGTCCTTGACGATTCATTGAAGAGTGAATTCTATACTTGATGAATTGAGAATTCAACAAGAGCACGGACCACGGAATAAGAAATCGAGAGGAAAGGGGGGACAGAATAACTTGGAGAAAGTTGGAGAAAAGCAGGAAGTACAAAAAACTATTTTCATACAATTTATTTTCTTGAAGACAAAGAATTTTTCAAACGCGGCACACAACCCTTTGAATGTTTTTAAAGGGAAAACTAAACGGTTTAACACGCTTTTTAAGTGAGGAAGGAGAATTGTTGACAATCTTGAAATTTTTATTTCAAAAATGTTAGAAAAACTAAAATCTCATTTGCAAAGTTTTACAGACAAAATTTTAAACGTTTTTAAAAAGAAATTATTCAAACGGTATTAGACAAAAAAGTCATAGGGTAGGTTATTTTTAAAAAAATAAAAATTAGCACAAAATTCAAATGTTTTCCAACAAAATTTTAAACGTTTTTAAAAAATTGTCGTTTTTAAACAAAAAATTCAAATGCGCATAAAGGACTCAAAATTTCTTTGTCCTAAATTTTGAAAAATTCCAGACCCCAAAGTTTAAACATTAACAGAAGTATAGCAGAAGCATTGTAAACTTACAACAAAGCCGGCAATTTTCAATGGCAAAACGTGCGTATAGAAGAAATACGGAGGAAGAGAAAGAAAAAGAAAACTAGATGCAAGAATTTGAAAAATAGGAAGATGAAATAAACTGGAGAGAAGAATAAAAGACCAGAACCGAACCAGAAGAGAGGAAAGGGAACCACAAAGAAATAGCCGAAAAAGAAGAAGAAGACGAAGAAGAGGATGAGAAAGGTAGGTAAAGGGATAGGCAGTTGTCTGACGAGCGAATTCGACAAGAAGATGAGAAAAGTGGCATCATCGTCTTCATCGTCATATCACACATACAATAAGACTTCACACACACACACATACACTCACGTACATGTGGAGTAGACTAAACGGACTGAAACTGACTGACGGCTAATATAAACACACACACACACAGACATATGCCAACCACATATCTACATGTACATATATGTACATATAGGTATATGAACTACTTATATATAAATATATAGATACGATATATGACCGTTTATATACAAAAACAAAATATATATCTTCACACAAGAATTGCTTTTAGTACTCGGCGACCCCACTTATTCTACTCGTTTTCCATGTTTTTTTTCTTCCTTTTTTCCTGCTTTTCTTGCTTTCACTACGGAAGAGGCCTATATACAGTTTCTACACAGTGTGCTTTTATATACATGTGTGAAGTATAGGGGTGCATGCATATATATTTGTATATGAATATGTTACATGCATACTATATAGTAAGTAATATACATATGTACAATCTTGTAACTATAGATTTGCACAGCAGCTCAGTAGGAATAAGATGGCAAAGGAAATGGTACTATTCAATTCTACTCCAGAACCACCATCCGCTCCTCAACTGCCTCATGAATTTACTTGTTCACTTCCATACAAAACCATTACTCACGTTCCTCATCCCTTTTGCTTGCACATCCAAGTGCTGTAGGTATACTGTCAATATCCACACACACACGTACATATGTACAATCCAATATATAGACACTTTCCCCAATGTATTTATAGACGATATTCACGCCGGGATATCAATAAAATATACAGACATATATCTGAATTTTTTTACAATAAATGAATATCATGGAGCGGAGGCCACAAATAAAAAAACGTCCGCCGCCAAAAAATGAAATAACATATGTATGTGTGTGTGTATTCAGAGTGAAAGAGACGAGGAAGCATGGTAATAGGAAAGGGAAAGGGACATGAGGATGAGAGGAAGGGAAAAAACAATACAAGAATATAAGGGAGGGAAAGAGGAAAAAGGAGGTAGGAGAAGATGAAATAGAAAAAAAGAAGAAATACATACATCGAAGAAAAAAAGGAGAAGAAATAAACCGATAGAAAAAAAGTACTAGAAGACGTACAACGAAGAAAAAGGACAAGATTCACTTGAGTCTTCCTGTCAATACCTCTACAGCTTCATTTTCCCTTTTCATATCCGTGAATATATAATTAAATTAAAGTGTGTATGAAGGACCTCTTTGCTATCCTGACTTTTTGAGGCCGTTCTTAAACTAAAATATGATGTACATCTAAACAGCAATATTGACGAACGAAAAAACAAATTGCTATTAAATTACTAGTTACAAACCTTTGGATAATCGAAAAAGCTTTCCAAAAAATGTGGGCCTCATTGCATATACGAAACCATGCTAAATACTGAAAATGAGTTTGTAGGTACAAGTTCACAATAAATGCATCCACACTTTGAATTTTGATTAAGAAATTTAAAATTTTAAAATTTCTGGCCTCATTTAATAGACGAGGACATGTTAAATAATAAAAAACCACAAATTTCAAATTAAAAAATACCCAAGAATAAAAAACAATGAAAAAAATCAAAATTTAATGCAAAATTAAATACTATAATATTGTCTATAAAAAAGAAAAAACAAACGAATAAATTCACGGTCACAAAATGGAGAAAAAAATAAGAAAAACAATTAACAACGTTTTGTGTGTCGCGTGATGAATGCAATTCTTCTTAAAGATTAAAAACAATGCACAAAAAATCTTTGTGTTCGAAAAGGTCCTTTTACCAAGAAAGCACACAATATAAGGTCTACAAAATTGTCACGAAGACCGCGCTGCCGTCACAGTCTAAACGACAGCTTCCTGAATAATTCTCGAAAACGGAAAATTGACGGGAAGGAGCAGGAAGTCTCACCGGGGGCAAGAGGCTTAATTAAATTATTGTACCGGCGGAATGAAAAGAAAAGGAGCCAAAGCAAAAAGCAGAGAGCCAAGCACACCAAAGCAAAGAAAAAGTTTTTAGCTACAAATATACAAGCTGACGATGAGCCCAAATTTCCACCGTAATTTCTGATGAAACAAAACGGGAGCATTTTAAGGTTTTTCTATGCATATCTACCAACAAAATTAAAGATGAAACTTTGAATATTACTACAGAAAACAACTGCAATAGCTATAGAGGAAAGCTCTGAAAAATACAAAATGTTTAGGTGGGACAATTGTAGAAAAAAAGTAAAAATATAGAACGGTGAGGCCTCAGTAAAAATATATAGAAATAAGCCAAATATATATTTTAAAAAAGCAAAATATATACAAAAAAAGGAAAATATATATAAAAAACAATGTAAATTCCACCAGCGACTCTCCTAAACTTTTCAGGAACGGGCGGGAAGACCGGATGAAGTTATATAATGGTAAAATGTGAGAATAGAAGGACGTTCCTGCTCGCCCCAGACTTGTCAAAGGGTCTAAAAACTACAGGGATTATTATACATACATACATATGCTCTATACACCGCCAAATAATACCTTTTTACATTTAGGAATAACAAACTAGGAATTCAATTGAGTCAATTAAATCCAGGCGGAAACACTTGATGGTCCTCGAAAGCTCTAATCGTAAATCCACACGAGTGGAAACTCCCGGTTTAAAATTACGTCCCTTTTATATTCTTTCCTTCTCTCTCTCTCTCTCTCCTTTTCTCGCCCTTGATAAACCAACCAGCCCAACTAGCTCATTCCCTCTCTACTACTACTATACTCTTGTTCTCCTCATTTTTTTTCTCATCATTAGCATTCCTATTTCATCCACGTGTATATATTATGCATATACTCGGGTCCTAATTCCAAATTTAATACACCCTCCACATACGCGGCTATCCCCATTAATCCACATTGACGTACATACTCGCACCACCAGGTATAATTGCCCTTTCCCCAATTTGCCGAACCTCTCCAACCGTTTAATAACACGCGGGCATTTTACTACTCCGTATTAATTGCAAACATATGCTTTCATATTGGCAGCGTTGCTAAATTTTGAAATTCCCACTCACACAAATTTCCGTCTGGAAGGATTTTGAACACTATTTTCAAATTTGGCCTCCAGGTTTTTTTTTTAAAAAAACGTCAATTTTCAAACGTGGGGTTTTCAAACGTGGAATTTTTTAGAGCGTTAATTTTCAAAGCAGGATTTTATTATTACAAAGCTCCAATATTCCTAGGCGCTGAATTTTTTTTATAGTTTGAATATCTAAGCGCCCATGCTTGAATATACTTATATAGATAGGTATATGGTAGTTTCAATTTAGCCGTGTAGTTTTAATTTTTCGGCAGTAAATTTCTTTACTTATATGACCATGGAATTTGTAGGCGCTAAAAGATTTTTTGTAATTCCAATATCTCACGACCAGTTCTCCTGTTATAACAACTGTAGTTTGGATTTTTAGGCGCCAATAATTTTTGTGCTTTTTATTAGTTTCTTTTTTTTCGTTGGCGACCCTATCCTAAATAATAATTTGGCGGACGATGGAAATGTTTGTCTCAATAGTATTTTCAATCGTATTTTTTTCTAGTTTTCTCTCTATTACAATAATTTCATATAAAAATAAGGAAAATTTTTGTTCATTTGATTTTTCTCCTATAGCAATATCAATATTATACATATATGCTATAACCATGTACTATGTATGCATATGTAAATTACACACAGTTTCGACACACGATCTCCACTCTCTCCATCCTTTTATATATGTATGTAAGTATAATTCCCTCCTTCACACTTACATACTTACTGTTAGTATAACATTGTTTTGCATGTGGAGCGAGAGGGAATAATAAGCGAGTAGTGAAGGCCATTAATGTCCTTGAAATTTACATGAACATTGCATGCCGACCGTTCTCACCTTGTATATTTCCAAAAAGGCTCATTATAAATGTCAGGGTTTTTGTGGGCCCGGCTATATATTTCCTATATATAAGTACATACAATGAGCATGCATACGCCGTTTTTGGCATGCATTTTCCATTTATTTCCAGTACTTTATACATTTGTTTTGTTTGCGTGGTTTTTGGTTTTGCTGTAATTTATATTTATATCTTTAGTAGTTATACTAAAAGGGCTCTTTTGACTTTTTGACTTGCCATTTTTAGTTTACCTACATTTATGCAATTATACTGGCGGGAATTTGTTTAAAATCCTTTGTTTTATTTGTCACCATTATTTTTGTATTTATTTTTTACTAACAAATATTGGTTTCAAATTAATTTCTTTTAGCTTTGTTGAAATTAAAAAACTTTAAAAAAACTTAAATCTTTAATGTACCGAATTTTAAAAAATTCCCAGACAAATTTAGAAACTTGAGAACCCCCACCAGCCATAGCAGCACTCAAAAATTCTAATTCACAGACACACATATCTTTTCTCCTCTAAAATATTTTACTCGCTCTCATCGCTAATCCCAAGTCTCTCCACCAATAATAGTAATAACCCTTTTGCTCGTCGCCTCTCCGAGTAATTTCAATCGCTCCACCACCGTCGTCCATAGAGCAATAAGAACTTTCACCTTACGGCAGTCTAGGTGTTTGCTAATAAGGAGGCTCTCTCTCCTCCATCTTATTTGTATGCAATGACTGTGTTAAAACGTATAAGTTCCGTAAAAGTTTTTGCCTACGGGAAGCAAGGAGTAATTTAATTGAACAATTCTCCATAGTTGGAGTAGTAGTAGTAGTAGTAGTAATATAGTAGTAGAACGAGTAGTAAATTACGACATGATTGTACAATTGAAACTATATGTCCTCTAATTAAAACTTTGAATCATTTTGGAAGCCTCGGGAAATGTGCATTTAAATATATGGGGTTGTTAATATTGAATCGCGCATTTATACGTCTTTTTAGCCATTTAAATGTGAATTTCTCTATTTATATGCACACACATCTTTTTTTCTTTTATATCACTGTATAAAGTATATTACATTTTTGCAAATCTTACAAAACTGCTTGAAAAAAATAAGCGCAAAATTTTAAAACAATTTAGGGCTTACCGAAATTTCCAGCTCATTGTTGAGATCAGGCTCTTCTTCACTGAAAACTGTAAAAGAGAAGAAAAAAAATGAAATAATTTTTATTGCGAATTATTTTTGTGTGTTTTTAAATAAAAAAATAATTTAAAAATACAAATTGCTTTTTATTTTCATTTATTGTTTAAATACACAAATTGCTTAAAAAACTGCAATCGTATTTTAAATTAATTTGTTAAATTTGAATTGTTTTTATATTGAATAATTTTTTAATCAACTTTTTAATAAAATTAATTTATTGACTTAATTTCTTAGTAAAATTAATTGTTTTATTACATTTTTTAGTAAAATTTATAAAATTTTCATTGATTTTTAATAGGGTTATATCTGTTAAGGAATTTCTGACTTTTAATCCTTTATCTGAATTTATTTTTGAATTTCATCCTTACGTAGTTTTAACTTATTTTTTAATTACAATTATTACGCGTTTTTCCAAGTTGTTTTTTTAGAACTTAAAACCCGTTAAGAATCCAGGAGATCATTAAAAATCTCAACACAAAACATAAAATGGAGCTTCGGAGAAGAGAAGGAAAAAAACTAAGCTAAGGAAAAATAAGAAAGAATTATTATAAAAACACAAAGAAAAGCTTTGCTTATTATATTGTGTTTAAAGCAACTCTTTGATCAATTTCCATAGAAGATCATGCACATTCGTACATGACGGCATATGTATGTACATATGTATGTGTTATATTGCACAAAGCGGATAAAACTATAACAAAAAAAGACACAGCAGGCCTAAAGATAATAATTTTTTGTCCAGGATATTTTATTCCTTTAAACGCAGTTTAGAAAAACATAAAGAGACAACTTTGCAGAAAGAAGAAAATCCCTGTTCATTATTACTTTCAATTCAGAACATATATGGGAATGAAGGACAAAGAAATCTTCTTCTGAGAATGCAGTATGTACATATAATAAAATCTTAGGAAAATCCTTTCCTTTTATAAAATACTCTTTACAGGCGAAATTAAATTGGATGAAAAGGCATTTACAAAGCACAAAATAAAAAAAAATTATAAGGGAAATTAGGGGAGAGACAAAAGTTAAAAGTAGGACAGAATCCCAGCCAGGATTTATCAGAGAGAGAGAGAGAGAGAGAGAGAGAGAGAGAGAGATAAAATTAAAAGATATTAATATATAACACATCGCATTTTTCATTAAAAACAAAATATAATAAAATACCAGAAAAAATATTTAAAATAAATAAAATGACAAAATTCAAAGCAAATGCTAAAACTGATCAATTAATTAAAATAATATCTGTGTAGTAATTTATTTTACTTACACATTGGCTTTAACTGTGAGATCAATTCATCCTTGGTCCATTCCTTCTTGTCCCCCCACATGGAGACGTTCGAGGTGATGATGAGTTTGTTGTCATCCGGATACGGCACGTTCAAGTAATGGACGAGAACAATGTCTGGATTCTGGAAATTTAAACAAATATTTTAAAAAATCTTTTAAAAAAATATTCCCGCCTTTTTAGCATTATTATAGTAAGTCGTATATAAAACTAAATACTTCAGATAGCTCATTTTGCATTTAGACTAATACATGGAGATATCCCACTTTGCAACTCTCCTGACGATAGCTCATTTTGCATATTTAGGCTCATACATGGAGATAGCCCACTTTATTGCATCTCCACCAACGAAAGTTATACTTATACTTAAAATATATTTGTTTTAAAACCGCATCGCATAATTTATGAGTTCCGCACTACTGGTAGTAATAATAATAATAGCATTAATAATAACATCAACCCCTCCAACATTCATATTTTACTTGGCGAGCCCTCCTGTCGGAAATGAATTATTTCAAATGCCCGCCAACCGGATGGTTTTGTAGTTGTTGTGTGGTCTCGCCCTCTCACATGCAAATCTAACTAACCTCTAACAGAGTAAAGTAGTAAATTGTCAACTTTTACAGCCCTTCCCCAGAGCAATAATTTCTACCGTCAAAATGTCAATACTTTTTAATTCCACGAATATTTATTTACACGTGTAGCCCAGCCATAATATACATATACTATGTGGATACTTATAACATATTATATTTATTTTAGTACCCCGCAGAATAATTAATACCGTATTTTGCACTGTGTCCCTAATATTAAAATATATTTGAAAATGCTTTATAATCTTATTATTATTATTAAACTTCATTATTCTAATACTATTCCCTATACTAATCCTTGTACGAACATGAAACGGACAAAATTAATAAAAACTAAACAGAATTTCCTCCCCTCCCCCATAATGTATTTCGTCCGTGGGGTCAGATCAAATAATATTTGTGACTGTGTGTGTGTGTGTGTGTGGGTTTCACAAAATAACAGAGAAGCTGATAGCACCGTTTTCATTTCATTATATTACGATACGTCCACATGCAAGAAAATCATTCGGACGGCCTATTGGTAATTAATGTCTGGCAATATAACAAGGATATCTATGAGTGTGGGAATTTGAGATATGGGGATATTCCAGGTATATAAATATGAGTATAAAAATATGTAATATACATACTATGTATATATATGTACATATATGTATTTATGGGTTTTGGAAATTTCGCCTATATATATATTCAGGATTGAGATATGTAACTGTATATTATTATTAGGTATTTCTATTTAGTGAAAGAAATACATCAATCGTGTCGTCAACGCCATCGGCCATATAGGGACAATGGAATATCAAATCAACATGGTAGGGATTTGGTGGTAAATATGAATATGGTGACTTAAATGTATCTTATCGTTAGTTAAATATATATATGTGTACATATATATGGACATTTCAAATTTGTCTAGATATTATTTGTTTTTTTTTCCTACACCAGGGTATTTTAACCTGTATGTAAATTAACCACATACCATATATATGTAGTGTATGCATTTTTGTACTTTATGTAGATATTTATTATCACGCCGGATAAAGAAATCCCTGAGTTGATGGAGTGCGGCGAGTAAATCCACACTTCCATACTTACATTTGTAACGTCTCTATGTAATTAGGGCTGGTAGTATAAATCCGTTACAATCCGAAATTGTGTTGTACAGTGAGTATAGAAAATAATTGTGTATATAGGGTTAGTACCTTTTACAGAACTAAAACCAAAGCGTACAACACCATATAAATAAAAATAACGAATATAGGAACGAGTACTTTCTCCCTAAAAAACCGATGAAAGTACTATACATACTACTAGAGTTGACTCAATAAGGAAATAAAAATGGAATATAAAAATTTTTACAGGCGCTTTAATTATACAGTTAATATCCATTTGGGTATGCACGTACACGTACATGGACAATTTGTGTATATAGAGTATATGCAGGTTATATGTAGATATAATGCAAATGTCATCATATGTTATATTATAGCAAATGCTTGAAGGAATTGATACAGAAATTGATCTAGATATGCCAACCGTCCGTCAGTTACTACCGTACAAACAAACAAAAATGCAAATATTTCTAATTCATATACTATACACATGTGCATGTATATTTCATATACTCAATGTAGCATTTATTTCCACGCCTTTATTACTTTTAGGACAGTAAATGACAATATGATTGTAAGTGTTTTAGTTTGTACATGCTGTGTGTAAAGGAAGTATATACAGCCGTATTGACGGACCTAGTTTCTAAATCAATAGGAATAACCGAAGGAATGAAAACCAAAGGAAAATTAAATAGAGAATAAATTCGGATTTAGTATAAAATAAATTTTAAATAAATACAAAAATTAATACAAAAATTAATACACTAATAAATAAATACAAAAATACATAAAAAAAATAAACACAAAAAATTAATACAAAAATTAATACAAAAATTAATACAAAAATTAATACAAAAATTAATACAAAAATTAATAC
>JAQGAK010005021.1:0-10964 GCA_034696945.1 Lipothrix lubbocki | reverse complement strand
CACAGGTGTAGGTCATTGATGGGTCCAGGAATGACTTGAATAGATCGTTTCCTTTTAACATTACAGAAATACAATAATAAAAATATAATTGTATCGATTTTATTAATGTAAACTTTGCAAAAAGATTGTTCTAACAATAAGAATAGAAGTAAAAAGGGCCTACCTAAATCGTAATGTTTCTTTGCAACCTCCCAAGATTTCTTAGCCGTCTGATGGTTGAAAACCTCAAACTGCAAGTAGTTGAAAAATTTTAGCAACCGCATTTCTGGTACGATTTTCCAGACACCATTCCGAAACAATTTATACGTCAAAATATCCAGGCGGTCGCAATCGAACCATCCTTCCATGTACATCTCCCCCAGCCCTAACGTCCCTTCACAAACCATTCGGTGGTAAAATCTTTTATTATGTATAACAATGTCACCTGGACTTGGCTCGTCAGAATTGATCCGAACGTCGATCCTCTTACAAACCTTGTTAGTGCGATAAATTATGTATCGTTGAAGCGGTAATGCAATAACGTAGGCTGATTTCCGGTACATCCAGATTAGTGCGAGAATTATCGGGAAAAGGCACCAAGTCAACATTGCTATTTATCAGCTGGAGAGCATGTGATTGTGACAATTATTGGCGGGAAAATCTTTTATTGAAAGTGTAGCAAATAATAATTTTCCTGTTTATATTTTTATTTTTATCACTTTTAAATTAATCGATTTTCACACTTTTCCGATAATAATGAACAGATTTAAAATGTAGAATATTTTCACTGGAGATGAGATTTCTAAATGAGGGCAACCTAACCAGTTACACCTTACACCCAACCTTTTTTCAAACAACACACTATGTATACATGTTCTCTTACGTACAATATTCCAGTATCCAGTTTGACTTCTTTCCAGCTTGCCTTTGAAAAAACATCAGTTCGTACAGCAGAAATGGAAATGCATCTGAATTGATCTTTTTTACAACTAATTTCCTGAATGTTCAGCCAACATTTTTTGTTGATTCTCAACAAACCGTTGTAATCTTCTTATTATGTGTGTACTTCTACAAATGCCGTGCTTCCCACAATGATTTGCCACATTCTATAACTCACGCAATACGTTTTTATTTATCATGTTATATCTAACATTAATAAAAACAAGGAACAAAAATAGCAGGTTTTCCTGAGGCTTATTATTGATATTTTTATATGCAAGGAGTTTTCAACTTGCTGCCAGCATATACGATTAGCTCTTATATAAATAAGGTTAATTTAATTATTATTAAAAATGTCGCATCTAGTATATAGGAACAAGTATGTATTTGACACGTGTGAACTATATTGCATTGGAGCGTGAAATTCTTTAAAGCATTAATTTATTAGTTTAAACCTTCATGGGAACAGCTTTGTTGTCATCATCAGAGCAAAACCGGATTTTTAACGCTAATTTATTCGCAGTGAAGTAACTTATACAATGCATTTCTGAATTTTTTTTAAATGACAATTTTTATCATCATTGACTGGTTTGATTGATAAGAATAGGTATTTAATCCCACATTATTCACAATTGTGAGCCATATAGATACATAGGTCTGCCACAATTAATACAAATACATTGCAAAATGCAATTTATTGAATTATTCAATATTATTCACACAAGGTAATCGCAGTCTATTTGTGTAACTTTAAACAAATAATGGACTTTGATTGCAATTTGTTATTTTTGCATTCAGAACTTTATTAAATAATATTATTAATTATTTAATGAAGTGTTGAACTAAACATGTTATGGAGGACAATCCGTATGCATGTACATAGTAATAAACCAACATTAGCAGTATTTTGAATACAAAATGCTCGCTTATGTACTTTAGCAAGTCAAAATAAATTGTATTTTATTTAATACCAACAATTACAATTTAATTGCTTCAAACATTAAAATTTAACAAATTAAAAACCATTGCAATTTTATACATGTTTTAACAATAGAAATGGATCTGGATACTTATAGAAATGCCTAAAAATGGGTACCTACATAGGTACGATGAAAATATCCAGATGCTCCATCCGTATATTTAACTTTCGATAGCAAAGCTCATCCCTTTAGACTTAAAATTGTGAAGGGAAAACTTTCATAATTATATTTTGTCCAGCAATAGTTTATTCGAAAAAGAATATTATGCGGATGAAATGAATATCACTTAACACTTAATTACTCGAAATTTGGCAATAATAAAATGTATGTATTGCATTGCTGTTTGGTCGTCCGCGTTTGCACTTATGACGCAATTTGTTGAAAAGTAACTCCACGACGGTCATCGGAAAATTCCAATGAAGTAGAAGTTCTTCGACAGTACCAAATAAATTCTCGATTGAAGTGCTGCGTGGTAGTTGACACAAATAGTATTATCTTCACTGGTTCCGCTAAAATCGAAAGTGGAAATGAATGTTTGTAAACGCACTAAATCCTGAAACTTATTTAGCAGTGGTATTGCAGATGTCGCCAAGGACCACGCTGCCAGTGCTACCAGACGATCCGCCAACGACACCATCAAGAAGGCCGCTGCCGCCAGAAGATCCGCCCACACCACCATTCGCAATACTAGTCACCAGTTCCAGAAGAGAAAAAAATTGTGGAATGCTGCCTACAACCAGCAGAGCAATGAGAGCTAATATTTTCTTCGATTCTTCTTGTCAATTTTTTGTAAATATTGCGGGCATTTGGCATATATGTAATAAATATTTTCGAATTCGTACATCAAGCCATGGAAGTCTGAAATATATGATATTCCACGGGTTTTACTTATATACCTTGTATATACCATTTTGAATATATTTCAAATTATTAGCAAACGTGTTATTTTTATATTTTATATTATGATTGCGCTCCAGATATGGCGAGGTCGTAAGTTAGTAATGATAAGTGACAAATAATTATTTCGGATTATACTGCAAACAAGTACTACTGATTAATTCCATCTAAATAGAATAATAATTTATTTAACCACTGAAGCATAAATACAAGTTCAGCAAATTAGAACAGGAAGATTTGATTTTCTCGGGAAATACGCTAGAACAAAACATTTATGCGTAGTAAAAAAAGTATAATAATAATTTAATAAATAGTAAAATTATTATTCCTGGAGAAAATTTTAAAGTTGCAATAATTATTACTAATAGCTACAATAACTTGAAAAATGACTATCTATATATCAACAATTCTACAATCCAAAACATTGTTTTGGTCTCCAAGGAAATATAATTTTAAAAAAAGACCGACAATATAATGTCGAGATGAATGCGGGTAAATTCTTTAACAGCTGCCCGCTTCGCACTCACAGCCTTCGCAGCGCTTTGCTGCAGCAGCCTTGGAGCCGCAAGAACCTCCTTGAGGACATTCGCACTCCATCCGAGTCACTTCACATCCCTGGCATTTTCGGATCTGGAGAGTGCACTCCTTGGCTCCACATTCGCATTTTGAATTCAAAACTTCCATCTGACCTCCACAGCATCCCGCTCCTCCCTCCTGGCGGTTGCAACGGATCTGGAATTTGCAGTGACAACTCTTCTCCGCCCCGGTCTTACATTCACAAGTCCACTCCACAGTTTTGTTCTCCGCGTTGAAAGCACAGGGGACGTTGGTACAGTCGCAGGTTCCCCCGGGATTGCGCTCGCAGGTGCACGTTGGCTTGTTCTCTGTGAATTTCAAAATAATTCAAAACTGAATGTCAAAATAACAGCCAGAAGACAGAACGTCATTTTATTCAAAAATTCTTGAAAGTCACTACCAAATAACCGTTTACTCGTGTTAAAAAATTGGCGAATGTTTTAATAACTTATTTAGAGATGATACGCATAGGTACAATTTCTTATTATATTTCATATTTAATTAATAACCCCAATCATTATACAAATTAAAAATTTTGACAAATAAAAATTTGCTATGAAAATATGATTTTTATGTGATAAAAATTCTGACAAAAAAGATATTGTAATTAAATGGAAGAAATTCTCAAACTTACCAACAGTTAGGCTTGCCATGATGAATTAAAGTCTGAACTGACCAAATAAAAATGTTTGAATTGAAGGGCTTTAAAATTGTCCAACGATTGTAAATGCGTAATATCTGCACACAAGAACGGTATGAGAATTGAGGATGAATTGACGAAGTTGGAGAATACCTTGAGGTTTTGTAAGGAAAGGTTGGAAGTGCCGTGTGGAAAATAACCGGGCCGTGTGCAAAAGTCGCATTATGTACATACATTGTGGAGGCTTCTAGAAGCGGAATATTACGTTTTAGCATTTGTGACGTTCGGCGTGCCGTGTGCAAAATTGAAGGCCGTGTGCAGTTGCCGTGTGCAGAGGAATATTGTATTCACATTCATGCATCGCCAACAATAATAAATGTATTTTATATTTTGCAGTATCAATTAAATGTAAGGGTGAGGCTTCAATAACAAATGTACAGAAAGCATTATTAACGACCCATGGGTTGTTTTCTTTTTAATAAAAATAATGAATAAAAATAATAATTTGACAAATAGAAAATAATAATAAATGCAAATAATATATATATTATTACAATAAATATTGTTGCATTTAATGAATAGAATTCATAATTTAATAAATAGGAAATAATAATAAATGCATATATATAATTATTTATTATTTTTATTAAATTTAATTAATAAATAGATAAATTTAATTAAATAATAATATTAATAATTATAAAACTATAATAAATAATTAGCAATCCGTTTGGAATTCAAAGAAATTACAAGAAAAAACAAATTTTGAAAAATATTCTTAGCGTTTTTAGCGTCTTTACTTGTGGTCACCCTGAATAACAAAATTACTCATACACTCAGAATTGAATTCTCTAAACAAATATGCAAATGGGATATTTGGGAGGTTGTATAGGGTAAAGCTGAAAGGGGTCAAAGGTTTTTGGCCACTCTGTATGTACATACCGCTACTATACTTGTATAAAGACAATATATCGTCGGTAGAGATGCAAATATAAGTGAGCTATTTCCATATAATGAATATATAATATTTTAATATACATATAATATTTAAACATGTTGACTGTATGAAAATTTTTGCTTCACAGGCTCTACAAATTTTACACAAGCCTTAAGTGTTGCACGCAGCCCTTTAAATATTCACACAGCGAATGCCTTGACTTCTTTAAAAATTCTGGCCATCGTTTGGCACAACATGGGTTTTTCGTCAACAATAATTAATCCACGTATGCGAGTTACAGTTAAAAAATAAATTATTCCTAGCTGGAAAACATCTGGCAAACAAGGCATACTTAATATTTTGGCATCAGCAGGTAGATTTAGACCCGATTAAAATTTTACACCCACGTCCTTGCGAGGCCCGTTTATTTAAGTATACCATCGCTCCACCTAACTAACAGTATTTCAAGATAAGCCAGAAATTCCAATACATTAAATTGACATTAAAAATCTAAACACCCCTACTTTGGGAAATTTTACAAACAAGTTTAAGATCTTAGTTTTTCTAATCCTGATTAATTTTCGTGTTTTAATTAATTTACTAGGCTTGCTCCTGGAGTTGTGAGAAGAACAGGCATACACGACAGAGACCTCCAGGCTAATGTTTTAGACCATAGGCCATTACCACGGGGATTTGTACAAGGCATCAGGACACCTATGTAGATGTCATACATATTAGTTCATCCCATATTCATGTGCAATATGCAATTACCAACGCTATATTTCTCATTAAACCATTTCGACAAGTATATCTCACCGATTTTTATTAATTTTAAAGTTGCTGAAAATGCACTATACAATACAAGCATATGTCACAATTATTATTAGCGCGCGGACATATGCTTGGCTCCGCGCCTTTGCTTGGCCATCTTGCCGCTTAGTCGCCCATATTGTCTACATGAAGTTCAAAGTTCAATATATTTACAAAAATTTAAGCTATACATATAATTTACTTACAATGAAATACATATCTGATACAAAGTTATACTTGGTGACTTTCTTGATGACCTCCTTTCCGCCTGCAAAGTTAATTTCTTAAAATTCAATTTTGATGGACAAAGCAATGAGCGCGCGAGGCGCGCTGAAATATGCTGGACTCCAAAGTCTCCCCGTGTTTTTCTTGCCGCCTACAATGCCTTTCACCCCAGCCCTAAAAAGTAATAATATAATATACATCTGTTGAAGGTTATGTTAAGGAAAGGGTTAGTCAATATGTATCACATTAAAAACTGCGTTAAAAATTGGCTTTGCGGTTATCAATTCTATAGGGCTGTAGGGATTTTTGTTTTTAATTGTTAAAACTCGACCTAACATTATAATCAAAATACAATATATACACCCGTGGCCGTGTATGTGATTATACTTGATACGATTTTATTATTAGTGGGTTCATAATACTGTTTCATAACCCTATCTTTGACAGGGATATTATTAACATCTTTCTTTTAATTCGTCGCAGCAGTTTTTCTAAACATCGAAATAAAACACCATATTTTGACTCTTTTAAGAGCGCTTTGTTATAACGGTCAAATGTTGAAGGTTAATACGGTGCCGTGATAAAGATTTTTCAATAACTAGCCATGTATTACTTATGAATTAATTGATATGGTCTCGCATATCCTCATAATGCATTAGTTTATTTTTCCCTGTCTAGTTCTAGAGATACATATATGTTTATCTTGTTTATTCACAATGAACAATTAAAAGTACTTAAGTTATAGCCTACTATATAGGCTCCCTTTCTTCGAAGTGAGCCTAAAAATATTAAGAAAGTTGGAAATTTTGAATGGGTTGCGTTCCTGGAAAAGGGACAGGAATAGCAGTCCTTGCAATGACGGCGTATAGGCAATAACAAGGCACGAATTTAGAGAGTTTGTTTCAAAACGCTGTTATTTATAGTTGATAGTTATTGTTGTTGTAGAGGAAATACCTCTGGCTCTTTAGAGTTTAATTTATAATAATTTATAATAAAGTTTTAAATTCATTATTATTTTAAAATCCATGTGTCTTTAAGAATTGTTAGTAATTAACAATTAATTTATTGTACCAACGTCCGTGTATCATCAATTGCGTATTAAGATTAAGTACATGTCCAGGAATAACAATTAAAACGGTCTTGAGTCTATTCCTGCATTTTAAACCTTCTTTTTATATTTTTTCAATATTCGAATTTCTAAATTGAGGGCTGCCAGTATACTACCTGGGTTGGGTAATAATTTAGAAATTTACTTTTACTTTTAATAATAATCGTTAAAATTATTTTCACTGAAATTATTCAAGGTTTTTTGTACTTGTATTTTTCACACTTATTTGTTTAATGCGTACTATATATGATACTTATTTATTCTTCCAGTCACGCAATATGCTCTGCGAAAAGTGCCAAGTTCCCCTCCCCGTTGACCTGGGTTCCGAGTCTGATGATGACCAGCCGATAAAATGGAGACCAAGGAATGGGAAAAAGACCTGTCATGAATGCAACCGGCGGCTTGCGTCTCCTCCCCCATCCCCTCCTAGGAAAAAAGTCAAAAAGCCTGTGGATCGAGATGATCAAATGGTAAGTATATCATTCATTTATAATTTATTTTAAAACTTGTCAAAGTTGTCATTTTAGAAATATATTCTCTGCTGCATCCTCCCTTTATTAAAATGAGGATTTAAAGTTTAAAGTAATTTTGATCTATTTATAGGTACGCGTTTCCATGCTGAGTCTTGCGACTATAAGTTTAGTACATGAAGCTAACCGTGTCTTACAGACAGAAGCGATTGAGAAGGATTTCCAAATTAAATGTCTTACGCTAGAGAATCGAAAACTGAGGAAAGAGAATTCCAAATGGAAACAACTCAATAAATTTGTACAGGTATTTATCATTTCCGAATTGTAATCCTAATTGAGCACGTCAATGTCTACGACAATTTTTGTCACAAATTCTATTACAATCCTACAATACAATCGTAATGTAATTTGTCATTCCAGCGCGGGGAAGTTACTACTGCTCCTAAATTTGGATATTATCTCCACGTCATTCCATTTGATCTCGAAGAGCTCTTCGACGTATCTCCTCTTGACCCTGAAAAAATCATTTCTGGAGGGAAATCCTTTCCCGAATGCTTCAATGACCGCATTCACCAAATAATGCCCTTGAGTATTGGGACGAGCATGGATCCGAATTCAGCGACCATTTTCTTTCTGACTGCGGCGCATGCTCGCAGTTATTTGGATAAGCTCAAATTCAGCACTAGCAAATTGCGCTCACATGTTGGGCGTTACCGGACTTTATGTGTGAGAAGAGTCAACATGCTGGTAATTCATTTCTCTCTACATAGCTGCAAAATCTGACCTTAACAAATTTAGTAATTTTATGTTTGAACTTACAATGAAATTTTTGTATACAATGGGTTTTGGTATATTTTGAACTCACCACCAACCCTTTTTGCAAATTCCAGGTCCTAGATGATGTGTTTCCAGTCGAAGAAATCGTCGACGAGTAATTCCACCGACATGCATTTCACATGGCTTGTTTATTATAAAAGTATTTATTTGTTATTATTAGAACCACTATGATATTTTCATTATTTCAATGCTTCCAGTCTTTACAATTTTAAATTATTAACCTGTACATTTTCGTTTTAATAAAATAACATTCAGTGGAACACACAATTCAACCTGGTTGAAAATTAAAGGAAATATTTGTGTACTTACTGTATCGAGTACATACGTATGTATATCGCTTTTCGGGGTGTTTTTGTAGATGCGAAGTTGGTCATTGCATATGAAAAGCATTGAGATCTAAAATTTAATTCTAATTTACGTCTCATTGGGCATTTGAAATTAATATATTTAACCAATTAAAAAGCCGTTAGGCTTGTTGGAGTTAATCTATCTTGCACTTCTTAAAACGATGGTGGATGTCCCACTTTGCAGCTATAGAGGTACGTGGAGATAGCCCACTTTCCATGCAATGTGTATTAAAATAGAGTAAGGACATCTATACTTTGGTTAGAACTCCTTGTTAGCCAAAGCGCGAAATACAATTCAGTGTCAATTTCAATATTTTCAGTTGAAAAAAATCAAAGCCAAAAGCAAAAGCAGCGATGAGGGAAGAGAAAATAATTTATATTTATTAAATTAATTTTTTAAATACTTCCTGTTCACATATGTTTCGGAATTATTTAAATAATTATTAATGCAAAAGTCATTACATTTGATTACTGACTGCAGTTTTAACTTCCACGTGAAGATTTCTAGAGAGGGAATTATTAAAGTTACTATCATTAAAATACTAATAATTTAAAAAAAAATACAAGGCAAGATTATTTGTCAAAGCAGTTTTAATTTTTGACGGCATTATTCCTTCCGATATTTGCTTTCTTCGCTAGAATGGCAAGGTCAAAGGAGAAGAAGAAGGTTGGGAGAAAGCCCCTGAAAAAGTTTCGTGGTCGAAAAAGAAATTCTTTAAAAGATCGGATGATGGAAAGAGGTGCGGGCGAGCGTGTACTTCTTAAAATTTATTGTTTTTATATATTTTGTTGGCATTAAAATGGAATTAAATTTCATTTATTATTGCTAATATTATTTCATTAATTTTAATATTATTTTTTCATGTAATATTGCTAATATTATTAATTTTAATAGTATTTTTTCATTTAATATTAATAATATTATTTTTTTTTAATTTTAAGATTTTTTTATTGTATTTATTTATTTCTTACATTATTTTATATATTTATTATTTTTTAAACATTCTTTACAGATGATCACATGGAAGGTGGTCCCCCAAATTGCCTAATGTGCCTCATCCCCATCAAATCCCAGCCAGTTCCAAGCACTTCCTTGGCTCTTCTCACGGAAATCTCCCTGGAATCCGCTCTGAACCCAATCCAGTCCATGCGTTTATGCGAGTTGCTCGATATTCCTCTGAGCTTTCAACAAGAATTTCAACAATTCCCGTTCTGCACCTCCTGCTACCAAAAGATTGACCGGGCTTCTGTCCTTCTTGTCCAGGGACCACCTGATGGTTCGGAGAAAAAACAGCGTCGGAAAGAATTGCGGGAGCTTAATTCTATTACCAAAGATCTCACGGCAAGATTATCCCGATTTCAGTTTATGGTTAATAAGGAGACGCAGCCGAACTCCAGTAATAAGAATTTACTTTCCTTTCGAACTTTGGTTTACAAAGGTAAATAATTTTAAAGGCGAATCATTATTATCATTGATTATTATCTAATTATCATATTAGTAATATCATCTTTTAGCTTTTAGTTTAAAATTTAAAAAAAAACACTTCTTCTTTCTAATTTCAATAATACATAGTTAAAATAAATCGCGTGACATTATTAATTAAATTCTTTAAATTCCTGATAGAAATGCAATCCAAGATCGACTTCATTCCCGAAAGGAGTCGCGAAAGTTCTAGAGCGGAATTGCTGTACAACATAAATCCGAGTGAGATTCTAAATAATATTTTATTTCTTCATAAATAACAATAAATTATTAAAATATTTATTATTTTACAGACGACAACCATTTAGAAAATTCAGGTCCTCCAAACTGCATTATTTGTATGAGGGGACTTTCGGAAAGTCTTGAAATCCAGCCACTGCTTCAAGAAGAATGCATGCAACTTATTAAATTGCTCAAACTCTCCGACAAACTCAAGGGAGATTTTAATTGTACACAAACGTATGCCTGCAGTCAGTGCTTGGTGAAAGTCAAGTCCGTCAATGAAATGTACAAGCAGATTGAAAGGATTAATATTGGGTTAACAGACGCGCGAGAATTTTTCGAAAAAGGACTTTTGGAACTTCCCACACCAAATGCGAAATCTGCTTCCCAAATTGATCCTGACCTAGTCAGTTTTGTCATCCTGAGACGTAGGGTAGCTAAAGGTACCCATCTTATTCTATAATATATATTAATTAATTATTATTAAATACAAAAATAAATACAAAAATAAATA
>JAQGAK010005020.1:0-10965 GCA_034696945.1 Lipothrix lubbocki | reverse complement strand
GTCATGAAGAATGGAAAATATATATATTAAAATAACTGTGATTTTCTTCCAAATTATTTTATTTATTTATTTGCATATACACAATAAATAATTTTTATTAAATTTTCCATTAAAAAAATTGAATTGAATTTTAAAATATCCGGATTTTCCCAGAAAGTTTTACTAACAGATTTTTATTTCAGAATATTTATAACAATGTGTAGCGATTTATAATTATCACATCGGTATAAAGTTCAAATCCCAGCAATAACTTCCGTTTTCAACTAAAAAGAATTCCTCAAAATTTTTTAACGAAATATTAAAATTCAGAGGTCATTTTGACATTTTGTATTGGAATTTTAAGCAAATGTTTTAGTTATATTTTATTTTTGTAATACATAAGCTTCGTTTTTAAAAAAATTCGAGCATTGAAAACAAATTATAATTACTGACTTTTACGCCGAATATGGTTTTCAAGTGCGCATAGAATTCATTATATCGTCAGACTATTCTTGCTTTTGGTAAAATTTTAAGAAATTTGTCTACGATTCTAAAAAAATTACCTCTTCTCATTTCCTTGCATAATTATTTCTAAACTGAAATAAACTTGAAAGTTTCTGCAAATTTGCTTCAACAATAATTATCATTAATAAATTGTTAAACTTTCACGAATTAACTTCCCTGAAGCTCATTAAAACAATGGTTAAAGTGGGAGTAAACCTAGCAAACTTTCGTCTACCAAGGCTTTGCGTGGGGATGGAAAATAAATGTGGCGTTGATCTTTGGAGAATTATTTCCAAAAACCAACCATTTATTTAAATTTGAAAGCGACTAAATATCACATTTACAACCCAACTTACTTAAATTTAAAAAAATAACAACGGTGGTGATCGTTATTTGTTGATGTACACTTTCGGGGACTGACAACGTCATTTAACACTAATTCATGAACTAGTAATAAACTCAAATTGCAATGAATGTCATGAGTTGGAACCAGAATAACGTTATAGCGTATGCGTGACAACTCAAAAATATAAATGGCATAGAACTTTAACAAAATTTAATTCGCCAAATTTGACATTTATTTGTAAGCATTGCACCCTTTATCATACTTTAAATAAGGTAATAAATGCGACAATTGTCTTTAATAAAGTTTGAAGAAAAACTGAATTTTTAATTGATTTTAATTATGTTTCATTAAAATCACCTATAGTTTGAATAAATTTTCGGTTTGAATTTATTATTTTTGCACATTTGAAAAAATACGGATTGGGTTAAAAAAATTAAATTTTGAAAATGACATCGTCGCAACATTTATCGCTATAAGTGCAGCAGTGTGTTTTTCATTAACATATTTTGTCAAAATAAAGTAAATCTTTACCTTCAAAAATTCTAATTTTTTAAAATCATTTGGATCTTGTGTGATAGTGATAATTAATACAATAGGACGAGATTTGGAATACTCAAGAAGTATTTTTATATCATAAAATAACTGACTTTCTAATTTTACCCCCTTGTTCAAGTTTTAAATGCGTTCGCATTCCCACATTTTTACATTAGTTGGTGATTAACACCCACGACTAATTTGCACAAAAGTTACAGTTTCTTAAGTGATATGTCGTGAAATTGTAAATAGCGTTTTTAGTTACAAATTTATTTACATACTATGGATACTCAAAAACATATAACAATTATAAAAATGTTTTTAAAAAACGTAGGTAATAAGATACGTCTATCAATCAATAAATCTATCAATAAAATTATTCTTCCCAGCCCCATTTATAAATTTTAATAAATTTTTTCCGCAGAGCTGTCAATCGTTCGTTTTGTCAGGAAAAATTAATTAAATTTTTGGTCAATGTATCCCCGCCTTGAATTTACAAAATTTAGTTTCTGCACTCTAATCCACATTCAGAAAACGTTACATGTTTTACCGGAACTGCTCAACATCCCTCGTATTTCTGTGCAAAAATTTTTCTCAAATGAAAAAAAAACAGTTATTGTGATCATTTTGTAGCGTGACAAAATTGTCAACAAGGGAACTGGAATTTTTGAAATTGTTCTGGCCTTTATTAATCAAAATAATGTAACAATTCGGATGTAAAGCCAGTATATATTTTTGGATGTGCTAATTGTCTTAGCATATTTTTAACAAAATAATAAAGCCAATATAAATTGAATATAAAATTCGAGAGAATTAAACATTGTGAAAGCATTGTCTAGTATACGAAATGTTTTAAAGCTAAAAAACTTTAGCTCAGCTGTCGATTTGAAAACATTATTCAATAAGCTTAAACAAGTTGGAGGAAATATGTTAAATTTCGACGCCGGTATATAAAATTTCTGATACACGTAAGTGGGGGTGGAAAAAAGTGCCAAGCTTCCCTCCATCCTAACTTTTTCCTTCCCGTTTCCCCAGCATCATCCTTCCCCCCATCCTAGCCTTGACCTTCCCGATTTTGGCCAACATTCCTCCCATCCTGAAAAACCTTCCCCCCCCCCCAAAAAAAAAGCTCAACAAATTTTGACCTTCCCCATTTTTTCAATCCTTCCCGATTCTGCCCAATTTTTCTCCCATCCTGAAAAATCTTCCCTCCTAAAAAAAGCTCGACAAATTTTGACCTTCCCGGTTTTTTTTTCGATTCTTCCCGATTCTGCCCAATTTTTCTCCCATCCTGAAAAATGTTCCCTCCCAAAAAAAGCTCAACACATTTCAACCTTCCCGATTTTTTCGATCCTTCCCGAAAATTAAAAAAATTTTCCCTCCGAAAAAATGTCAACAAATTTTGTCCTTCCCGATTCTAGCCTTGCTTCCTTCTCAGATTAACACTTTCCTTCCCGCCATCCAGGATGGGACAACATAGGCACCTTCCTTCCCGCCATCCTGGATGGCAGGATGGGGCACTTTTTCCACCCCCGCACGTTAGTTAGCTCAGGTATCCTATTCGATTAATTTTTTAAGTTTTGTTTGCTAATGGCAATAAAAATGGAAATATTTTCCTGTGACAATGATTCCACAAGATCAAAAATTATGCGATCGTCTCAAATTTTATCTCTATATGTTTGCAGCAATATTTTAATAATAGTTTTTTTTAAATTTTATAATCAATAATCTACAATGTGTTTAACCATTTAAAAATAATTTTATAATAATTATTGTATTTATAAAGATTAGCTAAATTGGGGCATAAATTGCGTCACAGCGGAATCACTTGAATGTCGCCATTGTAAAGCATTAGAAAGAAAGCATTTGAAAGTATTTTTCTCTTTTACTAGCAATTTTCAATTAAAACAACTAAATAAAGTAAATCTCCATATTAAAAATAATGCTCCGTGTTTAAAATAATTGGTTTTAATAATTACATTTGCATCTATGAGGTTATAAAAGGGACGATTTCTGAAATAATCAATGGCCCACTATGTTGCAAAATAATTCATTTTTCGAATTTTCTTAAATTGTAAATATAAAAACAAATCAATACAACCTTTACACCCCCGGTGAACATTAATGCTAATTTCTTTTCGGCGACTAACAATTAATTTAAAAGACAATTCGTTTTAATTCGTAACAAAGTTCAATGATTACGATTAGGCCTGTCAAAACGCGAAACATGCGAATACTGAAAAAGTAACCGCTACACTATTGACAGCTATATAATTTGTCATACTGACAATGTGTACATCCCAAAACCGACAAAAAAATTTGCAAATTTTGCAAAAAATGCGAAAAAACGCGATTTTTCATTAAAAACGCGAAAAAATGCGTATTTTTGTTTAAGCGCGAAAAATGCGAATTTTACGAAAAAAATTGATTTTTCATTTAAATTGCGACAAATAGCCATGAGATAACCGTGTCGAGGAAATGCCATACACAAAATTTATTTACAGGCAATTCAAGTAGAAGTTGGTATTTACACATTGTAAATGCATTGAATTGCATTTCGAAAGTGTTTTCTCCCATTTCGGAGTCCGTATAATAAATTTTCCAAGTATGTATCCACGTATAAAAGATTAAGATGTACAACTTTGTAAATTTTGTTTGCTCATAGCAAAAAATATTCAAATATGCATTTACCGGTGACAATGATCCCATAAGAACCAAAATTATGCGATCGTCTCAAATTTTATCTCTACATATTTGCAGCAATATTTTAATAATAGTTTTTTAAAATTTTATCATCAATAGTCTACAATGTGTTTCATCATTTAAAAATAATTTTATAATCATTATTGTGTTTATAATGATTAGCTAGTACCCGTGGGCATAAATTGCTTTACTGTGGAATCACTTGTATGTTGCCATTGTAAAACAATATGAAGAAAGCATTTGAAAATATTTGTCTCTTTTACTAGCAATTTTAAAATAAAATAACTAGATAAAGTAACTCTCCATATTAAAATAAGTGTTTAAAATAATTGATGCTAAAAATTAAATTTGCATCTATGAGGTTATAAAGGGACGTTTTCTGAAATCATTAGCTAAGTATGTTGCAAAATAGTTTATTTTTCTTAAATTTTCGTAAATATAAAAACAAATCAATATATATTGATTTGTTTTTATATTACCTTTTTATTACCTTTTTATATAACCTTTGCATCCCCGGTGATTGTCAATGCGAATTTATTTTCGGAGACTAACATTTTTTTTATAAGAATAATTCTTTAATTCAAAACAAAGTTCAATTATTACAATTTTGCACAAACCCTGTGAATACAGACTTAAAAATGTAAAAATACAAACCGGATAAAGGTTAAATTAATGGTAGAAATGGAAAATTGGGAGTAAAATGTCGTGAATGTTATGGGAATAAAATTAAAGAATGTTTAAGTAATAATAAAGAATTGTTAAACGTTGTTTAAATAAGAAAGTGTAGTCTAAAGATAATTAAGTTTGGAGAAAGCGTATGTGTTAATTAGAATAAAGTATCTGGTTGGTCGGTGGATATATTAATTCATTATTACTATTATTGTGAATTTTTGTCATAACACTTTGGAAAATATATATATTAAAATAACTGTGATTTTCTTCCAAATTATTTTATTTATTTGTTTGCATATATACAAAAATTAAATAATTATTTAGTTCTTTATTTTAAAAAATCCAGGTTTTCCCACGAACTATTTTTAACAAATTTTTATTTCAGAATATAAACAAAATTCCCCAAAACGATTTTTTCACAAAATATTAAAATTTAGAGGACATTTTGTACTGATTTTCAAGCAAGTGTTTTATCTAAATTTTATTTTTGTAATACATTACCTTCGTTTAAAAAAATTTCGAGCATTGAAACGAAATTATAATTACTGACTTTTACGCCAAATCTAGTTTTTGGGTGCGCGTTCATGCTGCGGAGATACAAACCTTCCGCGATTATGGCAAGATTTTGAGAAATTTGTTGTCTGAAATTCTAAAAACTTACCTTTTCTCATTTCATTGCATAATTATTTCTAAACTACAATAAACTTGAAAGTTTCTGCAAATTTGCTTCAACGATTGTTCTCATAAAACTTGGAGAAATTAATTTCCTAGAAGCTCATTAAACACAAATATTAAGGACGGCCAAGGATATCAGCTTAAACACAATAAGCATGGTGATGAAATATAAATGTGGCGTTGACTTTTCAACGCTAAAACATGAGAGTCTCCGTAAATGTAAAAATACAAACCAGAGAAAGGTAAAATTAATGGTAAAAAATAGAAAATCGAGAGTAAAATGTCGTGAATGTTATGGGAATAAAATTAAAGAATGTTTAAGTAATAATAAACAATTGTAAAACGTTGTTTAAATAAGAAAGTGTAGTCTAAAGATATTTAAGTGTGGAGAAAGCGTGTGTTAATTAGAATAAAGTGATTGGTTGGTCGGTGGATATATTAAATCAGTATTATTATTATTGTGAATTTTTTTCATGAACAATGGAAAATATATATACATATATTAAAATAACTTATTTTCTTCCAAATTATGTAATTTATTTATTTGCATAAATATATACACAATAAATAATAATTACTAAATTTTTATTCTAAAAAAATCTCCATTTTTCATGTCTAACACGTTTTCTATTTCAGATATCATGGTATTTTATCCATATGTGCACTGAAATAAACTGGAAGGTTTCTGCAAATTTGCTTCTACATTAATTACCATAGTGTTAAATTTTGAGGAATTAATTACTCAGAAGCTCATTAAGCACAACTTTATAAATGCCTTATTGATCTACAGTTCTGGCACCATTCCGATGAAAAATAAATACGGCGTTGATCTTTGGAGATATTTTTCGAAAAACCAATTATTTGCTTAAATATGAAAGCAATGAAATATAATCCTTACAACCCTATGAACCACTTGAATTATAAAAACAAGAGCGGTGGTGATCGATATTTGTTGATGTACAGTTTCGAGGACTGACAATTCTTTTATAACCAATTCATGAAATTGTTATAAACTCAACGAGCAATTATTTTTAATTATATACCAACAACTGAATTCATTGTCGTAAGAATTCTATCGCTCAAAAATATAAACGGCACAGAAGTTTAACCAAAATTTTAATCGCCAAAATTGACATTTATTTATTTGTAAGCATTGCACCATTTATCTTATTTTACAAACACGTTCATTTGCCCTGTAAATATAATGGGCTTCCGTATTTACAAAATTATTTTCGATCAATACTATTGCAAATGGTTTTATTGTTTCCTAAATCAGGCAATAAATGCAATAATTACCACATCGACTGCAATATTGTTTATGGTTTTATGAAATTGATAAATCTCCGCGGAAATTATTCGTCGCCCTGTTTTGTCAAGGAAAATAAAAAATATAATTGATTAATTAAAATTAAAAGCGCTTTTTTTTTACTAAACTGTATATTCATATTTATTTAAAACATTTTCAATCGGTTTGAACCATACGAAAAATGTGTTGTACCTTGACGCCGTCTTATTAAATTTACCATGTTCTGAGTGTATTACAAGGTTCATCACGCACTTCTTTGTCAAATATTGTTGCATGTAACAATAAGTAATCATGAAATTCAGTGATAATAATTCCTAATTTTGAAAATGCAGTAATTCAATATTCAATATAGGCAAGTTTGTGCAAGTTTACATTTTATTAGCATGACGTTTCGGACAATTGTCTTTAATCAAGTTCGAAGAAAGACTGAATTTTGAATTGAATTTTGTATTATTAAAATAACGTTGTTTGAATAAATTTTGTTTTAAAATTTAATATTTTTGCACATATGTAAAAGCACCGATTTGGTTAAAAAAATTAATAATTTTGAAAATGACATTGTCGCAACATCTATCGCCATAAGTGCAGCAGTGTGTTTTATTAACATATTTTGTCAAAATAAAATAAATCGTTACGTTCAAAAATTCTTATTATTTAAAATCATTTGCATCCTGTGCGATAATTAATACAATAGGACGAGATCTGGAATACTCAAGAAGCATTTATATATTATAACATAATTGACTTTTACTTTTATCCACTTGTTCAAATTTTAATTAAGTTCGCATTCGCACACTTTTACATTAGTTGGGGAAGCGATTTTCCAATTATGTTGAAATGATATTCTAGTTAGTTTCGATGTCAGAGTTTCACGATAATTCATATAAGTATAATTTATATTAGTTTAGTGAGTTTTCTCGGACTTTACAGATTTAACAGATTATATTTTATTTCAATCACTCATAGGTGCCATTTAAATTTACGTTTAGATTTAATTCCTTGGAACCGTTATTTAACCAAATTAATTAAACAATTAGTCAATCTAACTCCACCTTGAATTTACAAAATTTAGTTTTTGCACTCTACTTCACGTTCAGAAAACGTACCCTGCTTTACTGGAACTGCACGACATCCCTAATATTTCTGTTCAACAATTTTTCTCAATTGAAAAAAACCGGGATTGTCATCACTTTGTTTCAAAATTTTCAAAAATGGAACTGGAATTTTTGAAATTTTTTTGAAATTTATAATCAAAATAATGTATCAATTTGGATATAAAATCAGTATATATTTGTGGATTTGCTAATTGTTTGGGCAATTTTTAGCAAAATAACACAGCCAATATAAACTGAATATAAAATTCGAGAGAATTAAACATTGGGAAAACAGTCTAATTTACGTAATGTTTTAAAGCTAAAAACAATTCAACTCAGCTGTCGATTTAAAAACATTCAATCAGCTTAAACAAGTTGAAAGAAATATTTTGAATTTCGACGCCGGTGTTTTAAATTTCCTAAGTTTGAAACTGATAATAAAAGATGAAGACGAACAACTTCGTACATTGTGGTGCACAAAGCAATATATATTCTAACATTTACCTGTGACAATGATCCCATAAGATCCAAAATTATGCAATCGTCTCAAAAATTTCAATGTTTGCAGCAATATTTTATTAATAGTTTTTTTAAATTTTACAATCAATAGTCTACAATGTGTTTCAACATTTAAAAAATTTTGTATAATAATTATTGTATTTATAATGATTAGCTAATACACATAGGCAAAAATTGTGTCAATGTGGAATCACTTGGACGTCGCCATTGCAAAACAGTAGAAAGAAAGCATTTGAAAATATTTGTCTCTTTTACTAGCAATTTTAAAAGAAAATAACTAAATAAAGTAAATCTCCACATTAAAAATAATGCTTCGTGTTTAAAATAATTGATCCTAATAATTAAATTTGCCTCTATGAGGTTATAAAGGCACGATTTCTGAAATCATTGACCAAGTATGTTGCAAAATAATTTATTTTTCAATTTTCTCAAATTTTTGTAAATATAAAAACAAATCAATATAACCTTTACACCCCCGGTGATCGTTAATGCTAATTCATTTTCGCTGACTAATAATTCATTTAAATAAATAATTCTTTCGTTCGTAAGATTAATTCAATGATTACAATATTGCGCAAACTCTATGAAAACTTAAACGTATTAAATTTTTTATTTAAATAATTTTCTAAACATGATTTTATTTACTTGGATTCTAAAACGCCAGTCTTTTCTGATTACAAAGACTCTATTCCACAGCTTGTGCCATTAGTTTTTGTGCAAAAACTATAAACGGCGTTGAATTTTGAAAAACTTGCACTTGCACATTCCGGTACATAACTCCTGGAAATTTGGTAAACAAAATGTAAAAAAATCACGTAATAAAGGAAATAATTAAAATATCGACAGCAATATTCCTTAAGATATAATCCATGATTTGATTTGGTTTACGTGGATAACTATTCAACAATTAGTTTTTATTAAAGCGATTCCCTTAGATGTTTATTATATAACGATAAAACGGTGTCCGTCGAGCTTACCTTCTCGTCCCTCTTTTTTGTCAGAAAATATATAATCAAATATATAATAATCAAATATATAGCCTCCTAATCTTTATGTTGTGCTGAAATTTTTATGCTGGATTTATTATAAATTCGAATTTATTCTTAGTAATTCTTTATAAAATTTTAAATGATCTTGGCATATTAGCCGTGAATAACAATCAAGTTAATATAAATTATTGAAAATTAATAGCTGGCGTGTTTGTTTTTCGAATTAGGATTCTACGCGTTGTTTTTCTCATTTCGAGTATAAGGTTGTGCGTTGCAAATAACAGAATGAATTCATTTTCCCCTAATGATTTTTATCTGACTTTGAAAAGGTTAAAGGTCTAAATGTTAACGCCGCCTGTTTAAATTCTTCCTGGTAGATTGTCAAAGCTAAGGACGTAGTTGTAATAATGGTTTCGTTTTGCCAACTTCGAAAGTTTAAAAAAAATTCCCAAAGGGGTTTTCTGACCTTATTTCAAAGTAAAAGTTGAAATTTGATCAAACAAATGGGCTGTTTTTTTAATTTCAAATTTTTGTAAAGTTTTTTCTAAATGTATCCTTTGCAGAGAAGTCGCAATTTAAAAGGTAATTCGTCGTGAAAATATAAACAGCGTTTTTAGTTACAAATTTATTTACATACTATTGATAATTAAACCTAAATAAAAATTATTAAAATTCAAAAAATGTTTCCTACTTAACTGGAACTTCCCAAGAAGTTCTTCCATATTCCTGTTCACTCAAACGAGTCAGTGTCATCATTTTGTAGCGTGACTATATTTTTAAAAAGGAAACTGGTATTTTTGAAATTCTAATGTTATAACCAAAATAATACATCAATTCCGACGTAAATTCAGTCTGCAATTTCGGATTTGCTAAGTGTCTTTGGCATATTTTCAGCAAAATAACCCAACATACAGTGAATATAAAATTCGACAGAATTAAACATTCTGCAAACTTTATCTATTATATACAATGTTTTAAAGCTAAAAAAATCCAACTCAGCTTTTGATTGAAAAACATTATTCAATCAGCTTAAACAAGTTGAAGGAAATATTTTGACTTTCGACGCCGTCATATTAAATTTCTCATGTTGCGTTGAGTAGGTTGCCTGTTGCCGTTCTGTGTAAACTTGATTGGTCATAGCAAAAAAGATCAAATAATTACCTGTGACAATGATCTCATGAGATTAAAAATTTTTCGATCGTCTCAAATTTTATCGGTATACGTTTGCAGCAATATTTTATTAACATATTTCTTAATTATTATAATCAATGTATACAATGTGTTTCAATATTTAATAATAATTATTGTATATATAATAATTAGCTAACTATTCTAATACACATGGGCATAAATTACGTCACTCTGGGTTCACTTGGATGTCGCCAGTAATGTAAAACAGTGGGAAGAAAACAAAGTCATTTGAAAATATTTTTCTCTGTTGTTAGCAATTTTAAAATAAAATGACTAAACAGAGTAATTCTCCATCTTAAAAGTAATGCTTACAAGGAAATATTTTACAAGGGGTCACTCGCTAGGACTATGAAACTTTGTGTGTTTGTTAAGAAACTTTTGCTGAACAAGAGCATATTTTTTGTTTTTCCCACTTTTTTGTTTCTTGTTAGATATAGGGTTCCAAAGGTGCTA
>JAQGAK010005019.1:0-10966 GCA_034696945.1 Lipothrix lubbocki | reverse complement strand
GGAATGCAAAAGTGACTATCCCGTTTATTTACCATTGCAATCGCACATAAGCGGTAGAAACTCCTGGAATATTTTCCTTTTTTCTACAACGTGCAATAAGACTTGGCAGTAGTTTTCCACAGCAGCAGCGGGATTTTGCTTGCCGTATAAATGCGCTATACTCATGACAATGTAAACACATAGGCCAGGCTTTTAAACGACATAGGCTGTTTTGCATTGGAGTATTTGTGAAATTTCTTGTAGTACCGTAGTAATTCTTATTATTGCTTTTTTATTTTTTAGCAACTGTGAAGATAGTTATATTTGTCTCTTCAGCGATGATACATAAAGCAGTGAACTTCTCCTTGGTAAAAGAGTCGAGGGTGAAACAGCAGCAATGATGATAAAGAATCAATTTACTTACATTCCGACTTTACCGGATTCATCCACTTCAGTGTACCAAAGATTGCTATAATAGCTATCCGCGTTGAGCTTCCATTCTTGTTGTCAATCTGCAGAAGCATTCGTTATTCGAACTTCAGAAGCATTCGTTATATTCCTTTACCTATGTTAAAACCTATTCACGACTGCATTTTAAATGAATAAGGAACACAGAAGCTAAGGATTCTGATTTTGTTATTTTAAAGGAATATGCATAAAACAGCCATGGGTTTGTATTTTAAAGGAATAACATACAGGATATATAGAAGTTATACATTAATAAGCGATTCTGTTCTTGAAACTTTTGAGATATTCCATCGCACGAGCCCAGCATCCTTAGTAGGTTTTTTGGCATTAACTTCATAAATAATCTTTAGAAAAACTGATAAGCTTTATATGAAGCATTAGTAGTCATATCGTATCTATACTATCCGTAAATGGAAAACATGCTCATCAGGTGCGGTGTGTATGGTATTACAATGGTATTATGCTTAGTTAGTCCTACATGAACTTGTACTTTCAAATTCATCTTTTTCCCCTTAATTAACATCATATTTAGAGAGTGCCATTGAGATCCGCTGGCCTTTTAACAATGCCAATGTCAATGTCATCAAGACAATCATTTGGCCCCAAAAAAAACTTGTGGCAATGTGCGTGTATTATAGTTGTACTTAATAGTAAATACTTAAAGTATACAACAACTTACAACCACGATGGCCGTCATCTGTGGCACATTTGCGCTCGCAGTTTTTTTCTACATGCAGATTTTTACACATTGCAATATGTTTACTATGTAGGATTGTATATAGTAGGAGCATCGGATGCCAAGCGTGTATATTTACATTTGCAATTTATTACACTGCATGCATGTAGGCACATATAGAAACTACCTTTATATATGTATTCCCTTTATTTTCAATTTACCCACAGGTAAAGATACACATACGTGCGTAAATTTATGCTGGCAATACACCTCTTGCACATTTATTTAAATACAACGTCGTTGAAGACGCAAATATAACAATCTCCACAGTAACTAAAATGCAATAAGAATGACTACAGCGTCCGAATTTTATTTTTAAAGTTTGGAATGCAAAAGTGACTATCCCGTTTATTTACCATTGCCATCGCACATAAGTGGTAGAAACTGCTGGAATATTTTCCCTGTTTCTACAACATGCAATAAGACTTGGCAGTGGTTTTCCAAAGCAGCAGCGGGATTGTGCTTGCCGTATAAATGCGCTATACTCATGACAATGTAAACACATAGGCCATGCTTTTAAACGACATAGCTTGTTTTGCTTTGGAATATTTTTGAAATTTCTTTTAGTACCGTCGTAATTGTTTTATTGATTTTTAGCAACTGTGGAGATAGTTACATTAGCATCTTTAACAACGAATTATTCAATCTCCCAAAATTAATTAAAATAGTTTGCAAGTAGCAGACAAAATTAAAATCGTAAATATGCTGAAAAATGTAGAAGCCCAAATAGTGAATTACATCTGTAACTCTGTTTTAATGACAAATGACAATGACCTCACACAAAATCTCACAATAATAAAAAAGTCAATCACTTGAACCCGAAAGAAATTAACATTGTTCAATTCGCATGTAAAGAAAACTGTACTATAACCCAATGTTAAACATAAATCAAGAATAATTTGTGGTTAATCAAGTGTACAGTGGAAGTAGAAGATCCAATCAAAACCGCCAACCAACGAGAGAACAGGTGAATATGTATATGTTTATAATAATTATTCAAAAATTAGTTGAAAATTGATTGGATGTAACACGAGCTCACAACTTCTCACGATACATGGACAATATAATATATGATATTACAGCTTTACAAAATACAACTTACTTACATACATAATGTACAAATACAAAGTATCGTTAGTGTTTAACATGATCTCGTAAAAAATTTCCTTTTCTTCTCTTTCTCCCTCTCTCTCTCTGTAGTCCGTAGGATTGACAATGCTTACAGCCGGAATTAATTGGACCAGAAAGTATTAATGACGGATAATCAGCTCATCGGCATTGGGGAGCCCTACTGCACCTTTCAGTTCAGCCAAATAAAATCAAGACGATAAAGTAAAGACGACAAAGAAGAAAAAAAGAAGAAAAAATGAAGATGAATAATTTGGTTAACAAATATCCGGAACGACTATGACTATACAGTAGATTACTAAACAAATATGTATTATATATATTTTTTAAAGTATATCATCGTTGAAGATGCAAACACAACTATCTCCACGCAGTTGCTAAAATATGCAATAAGAATGACCACAGCGTCCAAATATTATTTTTAAAGTTTGGAATGCGAAAGTGACTATCCCGTTTATTTCCTATTGCAATCGCCCATAAGCGATAGAAACTGCTGGAATATTTCCCCTTTTTCTACAACATGCAATAAGACTTTAGCAGTAGTTTCCATAGCAGCGGCGGGATTTTGCTTTGCCGTATACATGCGCTATATTCATGACAATGTAAACACATAGGCCATGCTTTTAAACGACATAGTCTGCTTTGCATTGGAATATTCCCGAAATTTCTTCTAGTTCCGTAGTAATTCTTATTAATATTGCTTTTTATTTTTTTATTTCTTTAGCAACTGTGTAGATAGTTATATTTGCCTCTTCAATTTGTAGCCTTGATATGTATCTCTTTTGTAAATATTATAAAGCCCAGAGGGTCTAACCCTTAACTACCAAAACCGACGACCAAAACCAGAAATTTCATATGTGAAAAAACGTTATGATGCTCTGATGCTGCTGCTTCTGCTGAAAATTTGGGACCCAACATCAAAGTATCGAATGGAAATATATACGCGATGACGACAAAATAGTGAAAAGTGAATCAACTTTCACGTCAAAAGTTGTAAAACGAGACGACGTCGTTGGGGAAGGAAGAATCGAAGGAAGAACGAGAAAAAGAAGAAATGAAGAACTAGAAGAAGAAGAAAAGAAGCAGAGGACGGGGAACTTATATGAAGAAATACAATATAAAGAGATACCTGCAGTATAATATAAGGAATATAATTCTCCACATGATTACGTACATATCTCTATATTGTATTAACAATGAAAGGGCAAATAAGCTTAAATCTTGTAACCCCATAGGATACTGCAAAATGCAATGGTGATCATCAGTGAAATTTCAGGTCACTCGTCCATGACCCTGATATTTTTTTCCCTGCATGTATTTTCTCATTGTCGTATAAGTATACACACTTGTACAGCATTACTACTATGCATAGTAGTAGTTTAGTTAATATTGTGTGGTGATCCCCTATTGCACTTACGCTTTATTATTCTTCTGCTCTAGTGTGTAATCATTCATGTCTTATAACAAGAGTGGCTCGTCGCTCACCCAACAACGCTTCAACGTTTGTAACTTCTAGTAACGTTTGCGTTATTGTGGCTCCTGCCAAGAATGCAGATTTTTATTTCGTAGACGCTCTTTTCCCATTTACAAAAGTCAGTAAAGCAGAATTATTGCTATATGGAGGGAAGCTCCACTGAGAACTCAAGTTTTATCTAAGGAAATCAACTTCCTCTCGGTCAGTTTGCTGGTGACGACCGTCACTAAAACACTTCATCTCCCGTCTCAAGAGTTCCTCAGTAGTTTAATTATTGAGTCATTATTATTGCAGTTGATGTTGCTGTTGACGACGAGCATTCTGCAGCGACAGTAGTGCGCTTTCGTTGGGAAGAATTAAATAATTAATTTTTATAATTAATAATAATAATAAGAGCAAGTGTTGGATTTTTGGTGGATCACGTTGATTCAATAAAATTTATTTTACAGTGATTTCTTCAAGAAAATCATTATTATTATTATCTTTTTTACTGGAATCAAATGAGTGTGATTTTGTGCCATTAATAAATATTATAATTAATTTAAAATGAAGTTATTCTTTCTACTCGCCGTACTGTGCTTCATCGTCTGTGAGTGACATTTTTTGCATTTTTTAAAAATTAATGTGATCGTTTATTTTAGTTGAACTTTTTGGGGTTTTTAAGATTCTCTCCACAGTTGAACTTTCCGGATCTTCAAAGGGATTTAATAATTTTTGATTTTGACATTTCCCGGAGATCCTGAAGTTCAATGGATTTAGGTTCTTTTAAGATATTCTGTTTTTGAATTTCATACGGAAATAAATACAAACAGAATAAATTGTATTAAAAATGAACGTTTCATGAATTTCATTGGTATTTTGATTATTGGGTTTATTTTCCGTAATTAATATGTGTATATTTCTCGTAATCATTTTGTTAATTACGGAATTATATTAACTTGGAATTCTCTATATAAATCAATAGAAAATATTTTATTAACGAATAATTACCATGTGAAATAAATAAATCCCGAAAACTCATATGTCACATTGCCCCTGTCTATAGCCATTGCGGCTGGAGATTCCGCCGATGAAACTTCGACTGCCGCAGCGGAAGCGAAGCCTAATGGACCTAAGATTGTATTCCCCAGGAGGAGATTATTCAGATTACGGAAATTAGGTCCTAACATTCCAAATGTCAATCCTGGAGAAAGCAAGACGGACGGGAATGTCACGACGTCCTTTTCTGTGTCGATGTCAACTAGCGGTAAGTTCGAATTTAGAGATTCTTAACTGAATGTTGTTTTTGTAATTTTACCTTCAAAAATAACTGCAGCTTATTTTAATGAAGTTTGCTTAGTTTAATTAAAATAGCTGTACTGCTGTACTAACTTTTGTAGCTAAATTGCGTTCTATGCTAACATTGTATTTATGTTGTATTCAATTTGTATCCATTTTGCATTTATTTTGTATCCGTTTTGCATTTATTTTGAATATATTTGTATTTATATTTATATTTATTTTGAATTTATTTACTTTTTTATTTATTTTGTATTTATTTTGTATTTATTTTGTATTTATTTTGTATTTATTTTGTATTTATTTTGTATTTATTTTGTATTTATCTTGTATTTATTTATTCTACTTAAGTGCAGTGAATAAAAATCAAGTTTACCGTCATCCAGATAGCTGAAGAACCCGTTGCTGGCCATAAATACAAAGGCAGAAAGTGTACAATGAAGAGTTTCTAGACGCAAAGAAACCAATTCCCCAAGTTCGAAAAGTTTCTGACGGAAGACTCCACTTTGGAATATTCCTCGTTGTTCCCCGTGAATGTTTTTAAGATTAAAATAAAACTTTAGAGATTTAAGATTCGGTCGGAACTGTTGCATGAATTCTACAAGACGGTTGATATCAGCAAGAGTGATTTGATTATTGATCAATGAGGTGATAGCATGAAATGGAAATTTCTGAGCTTGAGGTGGATGGGCCAGATTAAGGCTGATGTGCTTTAGAGTTTGTAAAGCTGGAACTCGGATGGGAAAGTTCGTCTGTAAGTATGGCCCACCACCCAGAACCTCTAATTTCGGAAAACATGTCGACACGTTATTCCGTTCCTTTTGGAAATAAATCCTGTTGACCACATCTGTCTTTCCTGATCCAAAATCCAACTCAATAATCTCGTCCCTCCTCTCGGAAATAAGAAAAGCCATCAAAATGGCAAAGGGACAGGATGTCGGGACGAGGGCGTTGAAACGGATGTATTTGAATACGACTTTCCGTAAAATGTCCTCATACAACTCAAGACAGTTCTCAATAATGGAAGAATTCATAATTTCTTCTTGGACTACCAGCTGTGGTAGAGGTGGGAAGTCATCTCTTCTTGAAGAAACCAAAGGCTCCAAAACTAAATTATCCCTTCGTCTCCCGTTAATCAAATCTTCGACCAGGCAATGAGTGCATTTAAAATTGTCCGTTCTGTCATCAAAAGATTGTTGAATTCCATTGAAGATGAGCATTTCTTGTGTTGTCCCATCCGGTACATTTTCCGCCAAATAAGAATTGAATCTTGCTAAGGATCGACAAGGGTTGGCATTTCTTATTTGAATGCACACGGGGTAGTGCGACTTATTCTTGCTATTGTTGTTGCTGTTATTGATTCTTCTTAAGAACTCCCGGGAAAACGCGCACAAGCATTTGTTAACCCGTGACGCACGGATGATTTCTTGGGCACTTAAATACTTTAAGATGTTGTCCAAAATCTAATATTTTTTTAAATAATAAATTAAAAGATTATTTCAGACATAAATTAGAATATTTTATTTTATTTTTACATATAATGATAGCGGAAACTAATACTGGCAATGAGAAACGTTGTCATCATCAATTATTCCAACGAAATGCTTAATATTATTCTAATTTCTAATAGAATAAATCTTCAAACTAACCAAGGTATTAGAAAGCGCTTGTTCTCCTGGAGATTGTTTCTCTGCATCCGTTTCTTGTTGAGTCATCTTAGTGCTTTCAGTGCAAACTTGTTTATTTGCGGACATAACGGTATTATGTATGTAAATCTGTAAACTGAAAAAAAAACTACATCATATAGTGAGAATAGCTTATAGTACAATTCCTAAGCGAGTACAATCCTTATCGAATTTGTTCTGGACTCTTGCGTTTGTACAAATGCGGGAGAAAAGTACTTCAAATTCAATCTATCAAATAATTTCGGAACTAACGGATTTCGGATTGTAAGGGCATTTGCTAGATCGATCTGAACAATAAAACCAATAATTTCATAACAATTAATTATTATTTATTTTTAGGAACAGCGTTGAAGAACTGAAAACTGTCAATTGGACAAGCACGACCCTCCAGACCAAACCAACGATATAAAGACGACCGGTAAAATATTATAAATTAAAAGTTAGCGCCAAGCAGCTAAGGATGTCAATACAAAAAGTAGAATATAATACTTGGAAAAACGGCACGCATCTCAATTAATTTGTGATCTCGTATCTCGTCGCACGTGTTACGTCGCCGTTAAAATGCATCGTATTTATCGTCATACCAGCTTCGTCACTAGAATTCCCTTCCCCCCCCCCTGAAAATTTAACGTGAAAACCTAATTTATGTAATCAGAAATAACTTTTACCAACAAGAAAGGCAATTAAAGACGGAAGATTTGTATTGGTATGGACTTTAGCTTAAGTTTCGCATTCAATTTTAAAGGTTTTCACATTCAATTTTCGGCGTACATATAGCACAATCTTCCAAAAATGCCACAGCGAGCCTGACGTTTCGCGCGCTTAAGAAATTGCCGTGGAGGAAGAAATTCGTACTAGCCAAGCCATTTGGACTTGTGTTCTAAATTATAAATTCAAAAATATTGTTTAATTGCGCAATTTTAACTTAAATTATTAGGTTTAAGTTAAGTAATTGCTCACTCAAACACTTTACCATTGCAAAGATATAAAAGATGTTGAGAGAGCTTAAAGGAGATTTCAGTCCCAGAATACTATGCCGATCTCAAAGAAAGACTGCTTGCTTATTGCCTTGCTACTTACTTATACTATATGTATATTATTGCTTGGGAGATAAATTGAGAGAGCCGAAATCTCTCCATTTACTTAGCACTACGCACACTTGTTCTGTTAACAAGTGTGTAAATGCGTGGGAGGAAAAATGATGATGACCAAATATTTGTCTCGTCTATGTCGCCTTTTAATCCGCAGAGTAGATGTAATACGCAACTGGCCTATACGTGCATATATGCTCACGCATGTACATATTTGTGTCACCCTTCCGCTGGCTTAGCTGCGTGTACTACCCATTGATAATACACATTCGTTTAAAATAGTGCATTTTATCATCTCCACTGCTTCCATGCACTAATATCCTCAATCCTAAATATTATGCTTAAATAATATTTTGAGTGTGTGAGGGAGGAAGGAATAACCGAAGTGATGGAATTTTAAAGTGTCTCACTCTGGAAGTCAAAGCCGGCTGGACGCTGGCGACTTCCATGTATATAGAGCCGTGAAGCGGCTATGCATATATTTACGTACTTGCCCGTGCAGGTACTTACCTACATGTTTATATTCTTTCGTTCATCATCACTTCTCCCTGCTGTAGAATCGGATCGCCTTTCCAGAAAAGCGATCGCATTTTTAAAAATTCGAGACCACCAAACTTTTATGTTTCACTAGATAAGCTTAATTCTGCAATTCTCTATGTACATCCTTCCTATATTATAAAGAAATAAATTTGTATTAATTACTGCTGATTTTGCTTTGTATTTACTCCGAACATTAATAATTATTGAATTATTTATAATTGAAAATAAAGGCATGCAAAATACATACAACACATTTGAAAAATAAATACAATTTAAAAAAAATCAATACAAAATGTTGAAAAAAACAAATGTTTAAAAAATAACAAAATATTTCGTGTTAGCCTTGATGATGAGAGCTGCTTTGTAATCGAAAACTCGGAAAATAATACTAGAATTGCTATTTAAATAATCACGTATGTGTTCTCATTAATTATAAAATGATTTATACAAAACGACAGCTTTGCCGGTTAAATTATTTCTAAATTGTAGTATACATATCACATATGTACAATACCCGTAAATGTAATAATTCACCAGAAAATAACTTAACATATAAAATTATAAATCGCAACTGAATTTGATAATTGGCGACTAAAATAATTTATCAGAGTAAAATAATAAATCACCAGTAAAATAATAAATCACCAGTAAAATAATAAATCACGAGTAAAATAATAAATCACCAGTAAAATAATAAATCACCGGTAAAATAATAAATCACCAGTAAAATAATAAATCACCAGTAAAATAATAAATCACCAGTAAAATAATAAATCACCAGTAAAATAATAAAACACCAGTAAAATAATAAATCACCAGTAAAATAATAAATCACCAGTAAAATAATAAATCACCAGTAAAATACCAATTATAAAGAGGGCAACTGTCCAGTAAGTACTTATATAAATTAGAAACTGCTTCATAATAGCTAATACTACTTACAGGGTATTGATGCTTATTTCAGCATTATTTCCAAAGCAACCATAGGAATTTTATTCGTGGAAGAGTTTCGACCAATAATTTGAGAATCCCCGCAGAATATAAAGGACGACAAAATTGCGAAATTTGAAAACCGTGCGAATATGTTGTTCCCAGGGCTGTTGCATCACAAATAAACCTGGGGTGACAAAGATTTCACGCTAACAACGCAGATGTAGTTGCATGTGCTAATTTTGTGCATTTACGAATAGTCATTCATTGTTTTTGGGTTCGATTTTGATGAAATCGCGGTAAAATGTTAGTGGTGAAATGTTCTACATCGGTCTTGGTTGTTTCTTCAAAATTTAAAGTCAAACTATTGGTTTCTTAATTTTTATTAAAATTTCAGTACATCGACCTTAAATTTCTCAATTTTGAAAAAACAACCACGACCTTTCTAAAACATTGCATTGACATTTCACCGAAGTTTATTCGGCCCATTTATCGGAATTGCATTGGCTTTTTGGTTGTTTCAAAATATGGGCTATAAAATTTCGGAAATGTAAAAGTAAGTAGATAGAATCGTGGATTTCCACCCTAGAATTTAATTCCATCAAAATCTAACTACCGATTTTACAGCATTAAGTGATTAATTCGGATGTAAAAAGATTTTATCAATTTTTTAAATAATGTTACTGTTTAAAATCTTGAAAGAATAAAACGTGTCAAAAAGAAAAAGAGTAGATCTTTATATGAGTACACCCCAATCTGGTACAATTCAGTTTATGTAACTCATAAAATTTGTAACAAGTACCTCTAAAAACAAAACTGCATGCTTTCCACCCTCATGTACCTCTTCAATAACTTGCATTAGGGCGCTAAAGCTGGGTCTATTAGCTTATTCCCCGCGTTATTCCACGATACTATACATACATGTCATAATTTTGACACCGGATGTGTGTTCTCCAGTAAAAAACACCTCTAGGGGTAAGGGTCCCGATTAAATTCCTACATGGACTTATAAGGGTACATAGGGAACCAAATGGCTCGGCATGCAACAAATTAAGATTTTTTTAAATCTTGTCCATGCTTTCATGTTATGTCTATATATGTAAAATATGCGAAAACGTGAAATAATTAGACTGAATAGTATATCGTATGTACACAGACATACATAAAAGTATCCGTTGCAACATATTTAATAAATTTAAGGTATAATTAATATAACATATCAATAGCAGCAAATGCATTTTTGATTATGTAACACTAATATTAAATGCTTCCTAATCAAGGGATGGATAAAATCTATGGTCTAGTACAGAAAACTACACATTATTTCAATCTAGTCATATCTAGTACACCGTCATTATACTCCAACTTAATAATTTATAATGCTACGACATGACCTACATTTAAAATTTAAAATAGAGCATAAGGACGGCTCCTATAGTAAGCTAATTTATTGCTATATTTACTTTATACATTTCATGTCAGTATACATAAACAATGGTGGAAGTGTTACTAGTAATAATAATTATATACTTTGACCTAGGGTGGTTTAGCTAGGGGTATGAGCTAGGTCGGAATGTTATTAAATAACAGGGAATTCACAAGTATTTAAGCGTAATGCCTAATTACAAGGAGCATTTATTCAGGGAAGAATTACTTC
>JAQGAK010005018.1:0-10969 GCA_034696945.1 Lipothrix lubbocki | reverse complement strand
TTGATTTTTGTATTTATATTTGACCTCATTTTGGTATTTATTTGTCCTAAAATGTTGGATAACCCTTTGAACAGGGTTTTAAAACTTCCGTTCTCAAAATTAAATTATAGTGTTGATTTCTAAAAGCATTATTGAATTACTCTCAACCTTTCGTCCAATTAGGAGCGTTTACTAATTGTGCAGCCCTACTACTGCGCTAATTTTCTCATCAAAAATTTAATTAGCGGTGGTCCTACTTTTTCCATGTCGTCCACATCTCCAAGAAGTGAATCATCTAATTTGCAATATAGCTATAGACCAAATTAGATTTTAATTAATACATAACTGGTTGTTGTTATTGGTAGGGTAAAAAATTCTCTTCGACGGCTTGGAAGGTTCGCTCGTGTGGAGTCTTATAAACCGTAACTAATTACATGCGGAGTTTGCTAAATGTAATAATTAATTGGACAAAGTGAAAAATAACAAGGAATAGATGGGATAATGTTATTACATAGCTATGTTATACCACATTAATAGCTATTAATGTGGTATACAAGTACAACAACATGGAACGATAATTTAAATTACGTCTGTGACGTTGCTTAAAAGACATACGCAGGTACATTAAAGGTACACATTAATGTTGTTGGTGAAATAAAAATATAATTATGGCATATTAATGCTCTCACCCAGGAGGTGAGCGGGGATGGATCCGTTGGTGGAAATTAATTTGGGTCCGTAATATTTGCGAAGTCTCGATCGGACGTATGCATGCAGCTGTTCGTAGAAGGGCTTGAGCTGAACCCACAGCTTTTCAATGTCTTGACGGAACGTGGCTGATTCATAAGATCTCAATTCGAACTCGGCCCCATCGGGGAATTCTGCAAAATAAATATATAAAGGAGATGCATAGTTAGCATAGAGAGCAGACATAAAAATACATAGAAAATAAAAACAAGGTTAAATTGTTGATACAGTTGCTGTGTTTAATATGGTCTGTTTACAATGTAAAAAAAATTATTATTAACTAATGCTGGTTTGCACATATATTGCGCAAGAACGGGATGATGATAATACTCATTAAAAAAATCAGGACAATAAAAAATTATAATAAAAATGTGTGTTAATTATGTATAAAATGTTGTTGCTGTGTAAGCGCATGATAAACATTTTAATTATGCTTCTTCTTGTTCTTATTCTTAACATTGAACAATAAATAAATATTTATTTTTGATTGAGTACTCACTGTTCAGCAATGCTGCTTGACTAAATAATGAAGTCATTTCGGTAAAGTTTTTACGCATTTTCCTTCCTGTCTGATTCCGCCAACTCAGCCAAATATGCTTGAGAACCTCGGGGTCACGGTTTGTCATCATCATTTCCGTCAGCTCTGAAATTATGAAATTGAAATTCAATGTTGGATTATAGTTGCAAAATTAATTTTTCTATTCAATTTAAAATTAATTTTTCAATTCAATTTGAAATAATTCTTAAAAATCAATTTGAAAATTATTTATTATTTGAAATTCAATATTTCTTTTTAATTTAATCTAAAAATAAATATAAAAATAATTAATAAGGAATTTTACATGAAAAATTAGAAACATGTAGTAGAAGATAATAGAAACATTTAATTTCTGAACCCAATCAAATAAAACAAACATGATGAACATACCCCAAACAAAATGAAATAAATAAAATATTATATAATTTAAATCACCTGGTTCCAATGTTAAATTACATCGATGCTTCGCTTTGTCGCATATTTTTGCCGTCGAATACGTGCTCACTAATGATTGCTTGGCCATTTGATACTGCGAACGAAATAAATAAAAATAATTCGAAACCATTTAATTCCCAGACGAAATCCCCATTTTTCATTTTTTTACTGTTGTAAGAAGTTAAAAATAATTTTCTATACATTTAATTAATTATCATAACTGATTTTATAAAAGCTTTGCAAAATTTTCATTGTAAAAATTATTTTTTATTTTAAATTAATTCATCAATAAATGCGTAACATTTATCGAAACTCATTTAAATTTCATTAAATTCATCATTATTATTATCAAAAAAATCATAAATTTTATTCTCGATTTCAAATAAAAATAAAATAATCTCGATTTCAATTTACTTTTCGAAGCTTCTCCTCCGGCAAAATCGAAACTCCCATGACAGACAGCAAATGAAATTGTCTCTTGACGGAAGGATCCTGAAATTGTTTCCAATCGTATCGCATAAGTTTCGTCCACATGTCTTTCCAGAACTTGGAAAAAGCAATCGAAGCTTCTGTCTAAAAATACAAAATCCAAAAAAAAAAAAACAGATTAACATAATAAATCCGAAACAAGGTTATATTATTCGCACAGTCATCATACTGATTCATGAATGACTCATATAGTCGCAATGTTCCACATATGCTCATTTAATTCTAAAGTAAATAAACAAAGATCATCAAAAAAAATAAACCGATTTTTTTCTCAGTATTTTTTTTTATTACCGCCTGCTGTTTATTAAAAGTCGTAATGTTTGTAGCATACGTCCAATCTTTTATCGCCCGATTTTGACAAGCTGTCGTGGCTTGACTATTTAAATCCTCAAGGAATATCTTGGCAGCCGTCTCATTAGTGATGAGTTCCTTGATCGGGGAAATTGTTGTCGAAGCAGCGGCAGGAGCAGCAGCAGCGTGAGCCGGAGGATGATTTCCCCCATGGGAATCCGCAGGTTTCTTGGTTGTCGTCGTCTCTTCACCATGACCTCCATGACCTCCGCTACCATTCACAGGGTCACAATTGTTGGCACAGACCAGGAGAAACAGCACTAATAATTTCTTTACTTTTGCCATTGTTTTTAAACTAAAAAAAATTATTCGAAATTAAAAAACTTGTTTTATATTAAAATTGTTATTTGATTTCAGGCTTCTTTCTTAATTTCTTATTATTTTTTCGTGCATTTATTTAATTTGTCACTGCGAAGTTTTTAGTCTTTATATTTTAACGAAATTATAATTTTTCAGAATTATTATAGTTTTGATCACTGCACACAATTTAAAACAATTTAAAATTGTTATTTTAATTTGTACAAAAAAATTATTTTGCACACAAACATGTGACACACGTGAATAATTCTTATATTTATTATTTCATTTTGCTTGACCTCTGACACGATCATCAAGAAGAATAAATCACATATTACTATATAATAAAACAAATTACAAAAACTGTCACTATGGTTGTCTGTAATAAATTGCAGAACAGGAACCGCAAACCTTGTTGATCACCCTTCAAATTAAAACTGCGTACGTTTATAAAAAAAATATCGCCTTTAAATCTCAGAGACACAATAATTTATTTTATTTATTATTAAATCCTTCGTTAACCGTCTGTCAATCCTATGCTTCAATAATTGAAACAATTGTGTCCGGCCCTGTTAACGTTTATATACAAAAGTTTGCTTGTGTATAAAACATGTACAATAGTACAATGTACAATTTGTATGGTCTGAAATTATAAATAATTAAAATGACAAAAATTACTGTCAATTGTGAGGGAATGAGTAATAAATGGGATGATGAGGATTAATGAAGTTTTTTTATTTATTTATTGTGGCGCACACACGTATGTAAACAAATGGATATTAATTATGAATTGATGGTGTTTTGTTGTGTCTGTAACTCTGTAAGTGTATTTTATGTATACACGCGTATGTCTATAATATAGATTTAATGGGAAAGCACAGAAATAATTAAAAATCACATATGACAAGTCAAGTATATAAGTAAATAATACAATTGTCAGAGAAAGCAATAAAGTGTATATATAGAAAAATATAGTTGCTCAAATAAATAAGTTGCTGTTGCTCAAGGAAATAATGTTTAGCATATGTGCGGAACTTGTGGATGATGAGTTCAACGAAATTGAGAAGTCTTATTAATTCTTGACTTATTGACAAGTAGAAGAAAAAGAAGAAGACGCGAATATGTTCTCATTTGTTTGGCCTCTCCGAAACGTATGGAGATTTTGCTTGGAGAAGCACAAATATATTGCATGAGAACGAGAAGAGATGACTCGCGTTGGTCGGAACGTCTTCGGAACAAATTAACAATGATATCTTACATAAGATATGTGCGATAATGCATAATAAATGTACGGGGAATATTGTTTGTTTATATTAAATTTTTTCATATCTTTATAATTGCGCCTATATATTACAATTCACAATTTAAAATTCTACAGCTTTATATATGTACGTAGGATTATACAGTATTATAGGATTATACGTAATATGCATACTTCATATAATCGCTTTAGTGTAATGTCTATAGATTCACTTGTAACGTACATATTCGGAGAAGGGAAAAATTTGCAATTCTAATCATTTTGCACGGAGGTTTTTAACACGTTCGGGTTAATATTCATTATATTATAAAAGTATATGGCATTTGTTATTATTGGCACCATTTATGTTTTGGCAGCCCAACATGTCTTATTCTTCTATGATTACTATAATGTTGCTGATGATATTTGATTTTGAAATTGATTAAACAATATTTATAATTATCGTAACTGCACATATAGATACATACATATTATTGGTGGAGATGCAAAGTGAGCTATCAATCACTATGTGTTTCTAGCTGCAAAATGAGCTATCAATCACTATGTTGCATCTAGCTCCAAAATGAGCTATCAATCACTATGTGCATCTAGCTGCAAAATGAGCTATCCACTATGTGGATCTAGCTGCAAAGTGAGCTATCTCCAATATACGTCTAGCTAAACAAAGCAAGCTATTTCTATGCGCGTCTACCTTCAAAATGAGCTATCTTTATGTTGGTCTGTCTATAGTCTATAGCTGCAAAGTGAGCTATCCACATGTGCGTCTATGGCAAAGAAAGCTATCTCCATGTTGGTCTATAACTGTATTTGTTGTATTGTATTGTAGCTACATTTGTGTTTATGACTGCAACGAAATAAGCTATCTCCTTCATGTGCGTCTATACCTGCAAAGTGAGCTATCTCCATGTGCGTCTATAGCTGCAAAGTGAGCTATCTCCATGTCCGTCTATACCTGCAAAGTGAGCAATCTCCATGTGCGTCTATTCTATGGCTGCAAAGGAAGCTACTATCAGCATGTGCGTCTATAGCTACAAAATGAGCTATCTCCAATGTGCGACTATAATAGCTGCAAAGTGAGACATTCCCCATTATTTTAAATGCAAGGTATGGAATAACTACATTATATAATTTTATAATTTACAATATTGCCTTATTGCAGTTGACATTTTAAATACAAGAGCTCCCTCCGTTTTAACTTTCTAATGCAATTTAAATGGCAGGATATCCCATCTCATTTCACCGAATTGTTTCGGTGGTGGATCTCTTCTTGCAATTAGGTTCACATATATGGAGTTAGCCCACTTCGCATCTCCACCGACAATATGTGTAGGCAATGTACATTGGCCAGGTAGACGTTAAGATTTTTAATCGGCTTGTATTTAAACCATTAAATTATATAGAGACGACAAAATTCAACATACATTTTCCAAAAATGTTGACACAGATTTTCGAATGGGAAAAATAGTCTCTCTTTATTAGTGATAGTAATTTTGTTATGATATCTATATTTTGAATTTAGCAATAGCGCAATTCATGAAAATTATTCAAAAATTCATCCTGTTACTTCGAGAACGTAAATATTCTTTTCGGAACTTTTATGCGTGTAGAAACCAGTGTGATGCTGCATATAATTACATGAGAGTTAGGTCGAATGTGTGTATGCAAATAAATTACTGCCATTTGTTGGTATTTAATTTAAAAGATTATCATACCTGAGAATATTTTCCTCAAATAAATTACTGTTACACCGTTACACGGCTTAATTTGTTGAAACTGAAATCTGACATATTGGATTGCTTGCATTATAGAGATATACAAATAAATAATTTAACGTTGCGAATACACGCAGCCCTATTTCGAGCAATGACGGTAAATGAGTCAATTTGAGAATAAATTAAATTTAAATCGATACAAATTGTGGTAAATCAATTTTGAAATATGAATAAGTTCATACGAATTTTATTCTTTTAACGCATAAATTTAATTGAAGGAGATTAACGCATGGCTTGTATAGTTAATTAATTTGAAACAAGGGATTCAGCCATGACTTTAATAGCCGCCCAGGTCTCTTCCGCCGTCGGAAGGATTTGTTTGGCCGGGAGTAAAAACCCATAAGCTCCAGTATCACGGAGTTCCAAGGTGTAGGAGTAACCGAAGAATCCGGAGCCATAAGCCCAATCGTCCGAACCGCCCGCACCAGGAGTTAAAAGTTCGGTGACGGATCCGACTTGATATTTAGTTCCATGCACAGCCGTTAAAGCTGCCGCTGCTCGGTCACCCAGGGCGCGCTGTCATTTAACAAAAGATAATTAATTATATGAAATAACTACTGTTCTAAATAAATGAGAAATTATAAATATAAAATATAAATTAAAAATATATAAGCCAATACAAATGTAAACGAAATTACCATCTGTGGGTAGTGTTCTGGAAGGTCATTGGTCCAGCCCCATGGAGTTAGGATCATCTGAAATATTCAATAAAATAAAATAATTATTTTGTACATAAATAGTCAGACATAAATAAATAGCCTTTTTAATATTAATTATCCTTATCTGATAATTAAAAAAATACATTAATTTAACTGTTTTAAAATAATTTAAATAATTTCTTAATTTAATTGTTTTTAAAGTTTAAATAATTTCTTAATTCAATTGTTTTTAAAGTTTAAATGATTTCTTAATTTAATTGTTTTTAAATAATTTAAGAAAGTTGGTAATCTAATCTTTTTTAAATAATTTAAAAAAATTTGGTAATTGTTTTTAATTTTAAAGTTTCTTTATTAAAATTTACAAATAAACCACCTGAGAGTAACTATGCAAAGCATTGTAAATCTTCCATTCCGCAGTTGTGGAATTCCTTGCAGTAATAAAATCCCTCATGGCGGCCGTTGCTGGTTCTGAGAAGGCTTGTGGTCCTTTGTAAATATCCGAACACTTATCAGCACTGGTTCCGGGACCACCGAAATGAACATCGTAATTGCGATTGGGATCAGCGCCAATGCATCCCCAGAGGGAACCATGATTCTGACGAGTTTTCCTCCATAGACGATCCTTCGACTTGGTAAATTCATACCCGTCGATATTCAGCACAGGAATAATGTAAAAGTCCACCTCATCCAAGATGTTCTTGTAGGATTGATTATTGGTCAAGAGTTCGTTGATTACGTAAGTTGCCACAGCGGCAGAAATCCACTCCCGGGCATGAATTGCTATGGAAGAAGATACAAAATTCTGTTATCTATATTTCGTGTACGTTATACAAATTAGTTGAAAAGATAAGATTATACGCTTTTGAAGTACTATCGTCATTAATCGGATCTACATTTAATCTAAGTATGTTAATTAACTTAGATGTTTGTTGTTTCAAGTTCTATAAATTAAATAATTGGATATAAAATACTTCGTGACATTTAAACAATGAAGGCAGTTTTGTTAATTATTAATTTTATTTAATGTTGTTAATTAATTATTGTTTTTATTACCAGCATCAATCCAATAAGCCTTCTTCCTAGTTCCTCCTTTCGCTCCAATCCGGATCAATTTTAGTGGATTTCCCAAATGAGTAGTTCCAATTTCAATGACTTCTGCTAATTCGGGATACTCGCTGGCAATATCTTCCAGGAACTGATGAATCTATACATAAGACCAAAATAAACTATACACATATGTATTTACAATATAAACTTTTGGATTTACGTGTAAAAATGTGTATTTACAAAAATATAATTTGGATTTACAAAAATGTATTTACAAAAGTATAAAATTTCTTAACGAAATTCGGAATAAATTTCAAATCGATACCTCAGCAGTGTTATGGTAATTTTCCAAATCGAAATTAGAATTTGGTTTTGGTCTAGCGGTTGGTGGCCCTCGTTGTAATTCAACGATTTGTTCCACATCCTCGATCATGACATCGAACTTGAACTTGTTCTGACTGAGGAAATTTCTAAATGCCTTGGTTTCAGCATCCGTCACCCGGACGTCAGTCGGTCCACGAAGGCTGGGCTCGGTCCAAAAGTCATATCGATCCTGGAGTTTTTCTAGTTTTGTCACTTGATCCTTGGTCGCGGGGTAGACTCGGAGGACTTGATGACTTTTTGATTGATTCAAAAAATTAATATAAAAGTTTAAGTAAATAAATTCATAAAATATCTTAAATAAAAATTGTTATTGCTGTTAAATTATATTCTAATTCATTTTAATTAAAAATTATACTGGACAACAAATATGCGGATCAGTTTTTATACAAAATTTTGTTGAGAATGAATTTTTTGAACAAAATCGTGAATTTTATTCTTTCTTACCCATGATATCGAACTAGTTCTCCTGAAACTGCTGCAAGAAAGCTCAACAGCGCTATCAGTAAAATTACGGACTTCATTTTAATGAAAATTCAGGCAAGTTTTATTATGCAATTTCCAATGTATCACTAAAATAAACGGATCCTCCTACACGTGCAGCCACTTGGACAATGTCATTTCAAAGAGCATTTCCTATCGTATTTATTATCAATTTGTCCTCTCATCAATATTATCAGGATATATGGAAAGACCAATTAGTGCAATATATATTATAGTAATATAAGTATATAAAAGCTTACAATAATTTAGACATTCACAAAGTAAAGTTAAATTATTAATTACAATTCAAATTATAGAGTTTACCTCGCATAAAACATATAAAACACATTCTACAAATATCGAGATAATACTTCGATAGTTTCAAAAGCAGCGTCAATCGAGTTGTACGACAAAATGTAATCAGTAATTTCTTATCGAACAATAATGTTGAAGTTGAAATCACTATGTATTAGATAAAGTCAAATTAAAAATTAATTAGAAAATAAATCTTTTAAATATTTTCCTGGCAGCATTTGAACTAACAATCAACAATGATAACAGTGGATGATCGTTCTGCAATAAATTGCAGAGACTTCAATAAGGATAATAATTATTACAATTGGCAACGTGAATGTTATAATAAAAATCCGTTTTATACCGCTTTCCGCATTTAGGACAGGATTTTGGAGGTCGATGGGTTTTCTTATGTCGCAATGCGGATTTCTTCGGGATAACTTTTTTACACACTTTGCAGTAAATAAAATTAGCGCGTATTAAAGGATCTGAAATATTAGAGAATGTATTTCCAATGGGAGAAACTTCCTCCAAGCTGTCGCGATGCTGATGATGCTGTCTCCAAGGTCGCGATGCTGAAGAATCCACTTCGTCAATAATCTGAACGCTGTCATTGAAGGATGAGCTGGAATTCGCACCCGAGTCCGAGTCAATCATGACTTGCTGATTAAAATTTTGGGAAATGCTCTTCCGTCCCCATCCCGTTGTAGGTATTTCCTTAGCAGAAGCTTCTTGTAGCTGTCGGTGATGCTGTTTTAATTCTAATAATTCCTTTTTCAGGTCAGCAATCACTTTTTGATATTCGGTATTTTCTCCATCGCTTGCGTGTAATTTCAGTTTAAGCTTCTTTATTTCAGCCATTAAATTTGACTTCGCCGATGACAATGAAGCCTTCACTTCATTTAACTTAGCAATATCTTCCTTTAACTTGGAATTATCCGCTGAAAGGGCAGCAATTGTCGACACACTACAGGATATATTCGCTTGGTGCTTCTTAACTTGAGCCAACAAATCTTGCCATTTCTGCTTCATCTGATTTCCTTCCTTTACCAGCCTGTCCTGCAAAAGTGCAATTTGTTGTTTCAGCTTCAAATTTTCATCAAATGCTTTATTCCTTTCATCATTGCTTTGCTGTAATAACTTTTTGCCTCTCAATTCCAATTGTTCGGTTTCGGCAGTAACAAAAGACTCTACATTTTGCTTCCAACGTTTGTTCTCTTTGAACAATTTTTCAATTTCTTCTTCTTTTTGCTTCATTCCAGCTTTAAGGTTGATTATCTCAGAAGATAATTTTTGATTGGTTTTTTCGCAGTCAGTTTTTGCAGTCTTCATTAACTCCATTTTAGACTTAAAGGCTGTCACACGCTCTTCATCAGTTTCTTTCGTTTCCATTTCCATTTGCTTAACTGTTTCTTGCAGATAATTATTCATATTTCCAAGCTCCGATTTAGATTGAAACAGTTCCTCTTCGATGTTGGCCTTTTCATCCTGTATTTGCTTTAGATTTTGAGAATTCTCCATCAATTCATTAGTTTTCAGGTATAATTGTGACTTGAGATCGACGATTTGGTGAAGTAAACATTGCATAGTGTCGTCCTTTTCTTCCAAGGCTACATCTTGTTCATGCTGCATGAAAGATTTTTCCCTTTCCCACTCCTTAAGTAACATCTGATTGTGTTCCATCTCAATGAGCAACTTTTTTTCTGTGATTTTGGAAGCTTCTAGGATAATTGTAGTATCCCCGGGTGTCTCTTTAAAATATGTCTCTGTCTGGGCATCGGCAGTTAGACGTTGCTGTGGTTGATAAAATCTCGGCATTGTCATAATTTTGTTTTTGAGTGTATCAGCTTCGACTGTTTTCCCAACCAAACGACTTTCCAGCTCAACAATTTTTGTTCGAAACTGGGCACCATCTGCAGGTCCTTGATTTTTTATAGGAACAAGCTTGACCTTCTTGGCAGTTCGAGCAAATCTTAAAGTTGAATGAGATTCTTCTATTGCAGCGGGTGTTATATTGCAAATTAAGGCGATAAAAGCGTTACCACTTAGAGAACTCTGTAGTATACGAGTGAGTTTAGAGTCCCGGTAATTGATATATTTCGATGTTTGTTTCTGCGATCCAGGTGGGTCTGTAAAATTAATACTCAAGTTGGACCCGCGAGATGAACTTGTATTATTGGACGCACACAGCTGATGAACAACTTGCGAAAGAGTAGACAGAGACTTATTTATAAAT
>JAQGAK010005017.1:0-10969 GCA_034696945.1 Lipothrix lubbocki | reverse complement strand
ATTAATACAAAAATTAATACAAAAATTAATACAAAAATTAATACAAAAATTATTACAAAAATTAATACAAAAATTGAAAAAAATTACCTGACGCTGGCTCAGAATGTCCCATATTGCTTTTGACGGATCCAATAAGAAGGGGCTTATCCGGATCCCTTCCAGAACACATGACCCTGTCAATAGCATTAACTTCTTGAGGATCCCCGACCCTGGTCCCAGTGCCATGTGCTTCTACATAGGAAATTTCCTTTGGGTCAATCCCAATTTCTTCGTACGTCTCCCGCATGAGGTTCTCCTGCTCCTCCCCGGACGGAAAAGTGACACCTTGCTCCTTGTGACCGTCAGCGTTACTACGGCAATGCAAAATCGTAGCATAGCGCCGCCTGGCAACGTCCGCTTTAACAATATAAAACACTACAGCGGCTTCGCTTCGGACATAACCATTGCCAGAAGCATCAAAGGACTTGCATTTCCCATCCTTGGAGGCCATCCCGAGGTTAGTGAACTGCCGAGTGGTTTCGGGTTCGACGCAAGTATGGACACTGGCGACAATCGCTGCGTCGCAAAGATTCCCGCGCATCGCTAGAACGGCCTGTTGTAATGCCAATAGTCCGGATGAGCACGCGGTGTCAATGGGGAAGCTCGGACCTTTGAAGTCAAAAGTGTAGGAAACTCTGTTGGCGAACATGGACATTGAGCATCCGGTGGTGATGTAACCACTAGAGGACTCTGTCTGCGACCAAATAAATCTAGATTCCTCGCCACCAGCCCCGACGAAAACTCCAGTTTTTGAGCCGCGGATTGATGTTGGACTGACGCCTTGAAAATTGGATTTTCCCACATTATTTTTTATATTTTGTTTCACAAAACTTTCCCCAAATTTATTAAATTTTCCCAAAATCAAATTACAGTTTTTAAATTTTAAAAATATTTAAAATTAAATTTAAAAAATATTTTCTCATATTTTAATAATTTTAATGTAGTTTTGAATGACATTTTTACGAAAAGCTAAATATTGACAAATGCTTTGGGAATTAAATTTAGAAAAATTGTTTTCATTACCTGCGTCAAGAATCGCTTCCTGCGTCACTTCAAGGAGAATTCCTGTTTTTAAACAAATATCGGGTGAAATTTAATAATTAAAAATAATTAAAAATAATTTATTTTTCTGCAATAAAGTCTGTATTAATTTGGTACGTAGAAAACCTACGAAGTCTCGGATCCATGGTGTTGGTCTGTTTGCCATGGACACCAAAATATCCGGCGTCGAATTTGTCCAAAGTCTTTAATTTTCCTAATCGGTGGGGCATTTCGAAAATGTCGCCTTTCCAGCGCCGGTCATCTTCTGTTTATCTCACAGAATCAAAAATGCACATTTAAATGCTGAACTAATTATATAAATATATATTATTTATAATAATTTATAATTATAATATTATATAATTATGTATAATAATTTATAATTATAATATTATATAATTATGTATAATATTTATAATTATAATATTATATAATTATGTATAATATTTATAATTATATAAAATATAAAAAATATATAAAAATAAATACACAAATAATTAATGAAATAAGTAAATCATTATTAAAATAAACAAGTATCAAAATAAATACATTAATCCATTTTACAATTTTTTATTACGAAATCTAAATTTGATTGTCCAATTAAATAATTACAAATAATGGTTATATAAAATTAAAAAAACATTAGAATTTACCCGTAACCATATCCACCCCATTGAATAAATTATCTCGAAACTCTTGTATATTTGCAGACTCCGGGAATCTTCCGGACATTCCCGTAATAACAATTTCAAAAGGGAAATTTTTCTTCTCCATCATGTCAAACTTTAATTTGACGAATTCTGGAAAATGTAATATTATTTTCAAAATCTGTCCAACAGTTCTTCAGCGGAATAAACAAAATCCATGCAAAAAATATAAAAACTCACAAAAATAAATTTTATAGTAACGCTTTAAAATGTTTGACTATGTGGGTCTGCAGAGTTTGATGCTTAACAATTCACCGCTCCCTCTACAGAAATGCCCGTCAGTCGTCGATTTCCTAAGAATTTATAAATTTTCATCCGTGCGTGATCTAATTTCCAATTTAGTTGTAAAATACAATTAGTTCAAGCAAAAGCGTTAAAGAAATCAAAAGAGTTCATATATTCTATTTATATTCGTGTATTATTTTGATGCTGCAGGATGGGAGAATGTGACTTTTAACGGTACTTATTTATAGCTGGGAAATCCCTGTCCAGAAATACTTTTGTCCTATAATAAGTATAGAACTGGAGTAAGAGCGAGAGTGAAGGTGTGAAAATTTATTTATAGCTTATTTTTAAACTATATACAGCAATTAAAGAATCCATATTTATACAAAAGTGTTAAAATTGTCCCCTTTAGAAATTATTTTTGAACTCATTCATAGTACCACGATGTATAATAAATAAACAAATTCCCGTTCTTTTAATTTTCTATTTTATTCGTGGCAGACACTCATAATAATTAATGCTGATCCGGTAAAAATTAGAGCAATGGTAACTGCATTCAAAATAAATACATTAATACTTTTTAATTTCGATTTGATTAATACATTAACCTTAAAGGATTCCCATCTTTTTTATTTATTTTTAGCTCAACTATAAACTATAAACGCTCAAAAATAATAATTAATAATTTCCGGTCCCATCGACTGCGATTGCTTGCCTTTCCGTTCCCAATTTATTCATAACATACATACATACCTATACTAATTTTGTTATTAATGATCTGCTTAAAAATTGGCTAAAAAAAGTACATTTAATTCATGCTGGCGAGCGTACGCTTAAATTCCCTCAAATGTAAAAAAGGCAGAGAATCTTCCAATCCATCCATTAGACTAAGTAAAACACTTGGGTGTATTGTTGTTAGAGTCTTCGACGACGTAGGAAAATATAATGTCATCCGTAATGGGAGGCAACTTCGGGTAATCTGAAGTTTGATCAGAAGTCGATTAATAAAAAAGATATATTTAATTTTTTTAAATACGCAAAATTAATATAAATTATTATTAAAAATTATTATTGAAGCTTACAACATTATTTGCAAATATGTATTTTATAAGAATATTTTGTGTATTAATGAGAAAAAATTTAAAACGCACTGAATTCCGCCGAATTTTCGGAATTCCATCCAAAAAAGAGAGTTCGGGGAAGGACAAGATTGATTTGAAGTGCTGGCATTTTCTCCAAAACAAACCATTTCGTAAGGTGGGAGACGAAACCGAACTCACCAACCGCCACGGAATCATCAAAATCCGAACATTGAATTTTTAAGGTCTCCAAATCTAAAGATAAAACACTATAGATTAAAATTTTGTAATGCATACCTATATTTTGTCTAGAATTACTAATTAATGTAAAAATAATATAATTTTCGGTTGTTGTTTTTAATATTGTAGGGCTACGGGTTAAACGGCTAAAATTGATTATTAAAATCTTCCACATTACTAATTTAAAACTTGTTCACTTACTCTCCAACATTCTGATCGAAGGAAGTTTAGCAAATTCCGGCAAATTAATGCAACCTTTGGCGAGGTTCTGCAAGTAAACACAAACCTTCCGGGGAATCCCGGTGAGAAGAGATTCCAAGAGAAGATTTCGGTGTTTTGCCATACTAAATTCATAAATTTCAATAGTCTTTGTCTGGAAAACGAGAATAAAATCTTTTAATATTAAAAAAATCAGTAAATGGATGATTCTATCTTCCTAATTATTCTTATCAAATTTCCTCACGTTAAAGGGTAACTTCCAGAAAAAATGCGTTCCTTTCATCAGCGACGACCAAATCACACGAACGGTTTCCACATTTGGGAATTTATCACATATTCGTTCCATAAAAATGCTCGATAGGAATTTCACATCGATCTCCAGCTCCTTCACGCCTAAGAACTGCTCGCAGCGTAATAAATATTTCCCATGCACATCGGTCAAATCGCGCTCTTCAATGATAACAGTTTTTAGCGCGGGGAAAATATCCGCAATTTTCTGTCCTGGTTGAAGTCCAGTACAGACGGTCGGAATGACCATCAGCTCAAGTTTCGTAATCATAATGGAGGTCGGCGGCTGTACCTGGCCAAGGAAACGGAAGTCTCGGAACTGAAGTTTCTTCAATGAATTCCGACTCTTGTAGAGCAGATTTGCAAAAATGGAAGTAAATTGATCAATCACCGTAAAGCCTTCCGCTTCAACACCAGAAACTACGATTGACTCCAGCGCTACTCCCAAATCCGAGATTTGCTCGTAAAAAGGAATATTTTGCCCGTTCATAACGAATGTAAGAGATTTAATTAAATACAATTTTTCCAGAGCAACAACATACGGCAGCATTTTGATTTGAAATCCTTCGAAAATCATCAAGTTCGGTGCTGCTAGAAGTATGTCTTGGATGAGCAAGCGGAACATCGGGGTCATGTCGATTTCAGATACGCGTAGAATTTTCAAATGTTCCAAGCGCAGGTTAGGGGATAACATGCCTACATCAGCCAAATATCTCGAGCTCGTTTGAAAGATCCCATTTCCAATCACCAACTCCTCCAAAGTTTGCGAAAACATTTGCAGCAATGAATAGACAATGATAGCAGTGCTTTGAAAATTCTGGTCAAGTTCCAGGTACGTAATCTCAGGACGGGGCAAAATCCAACACTCTGTCGATGATGCTGGTGTGATTACGTCCCCGTAAACAATATAGTTCCAAAATTCGGAAGTCTTCAGGGAGGCAAATCGGACCGGTACAGATTTTTGTACTTTTTTGAGCTTCATCAACGCCCGAAATTTCCCTTGAAGTTTACCAACAGTCGCGTAACCAGATTCATCGCAGATTTTCTCCAGCTGAGCGTTGCTGATGCACGCGAGTTGGAACATCTTCGTTCTGGCAAACTCACTGCACTTTTTGTTCAGCAGACGAAATGTCTTGAGGTCATTTACGCTCGAAATCATCTTTACCATGTTTATTACGATCTGAAAATAAGAATTAAGGCGACATTGCTATCATATTTGAACTTATATCCTGTATTTTGTACCATGTAATATCAAAGCAAATTCAATTTAAATGCATGATCTACAAGTTCTAGAAACTAACTTCTTTGATTAAAATAATATCAAAGCTTTGTGGTTTTAAATTAACAAAATCGGGGATTGGCAAACAATTAAATAAACAACTGAATATTACATTTTTAATAACTACGCACGTACCAAGTCATTTGATAAGGCTAACTCAGCCGCTTCCATTGAATAATTCAAATTCATTTCCTCCCTTTTGATCTCCTCGGATATATGTACGAAATTGTGTTTTATCTCGAAAACCTGTAATCTTCTGACGTTTCTTACTCCGGATGGGGTTAAAATTTTGAAATTTCAAAATGTGATTTGAAAGAATTGTATACAACAACAAATTATTATTGGCAAAATTTCTCCAAACTCGCTAAGCAGCTCCGAACAATAAAGCACTATACGACCTACGAGCAATAGGGCTCCAGACAAACTTTGCTTGAGTTGAATCTCGCAGGGGGCAGGCCACAAATGATATCACGGCAAAAAGTGAATTTTTCAGACTCACTGACTGCAAAGTCACATTTAGTCACAATTACGAAGGACTGACCCTATGTGACATAACGGTCCATAAATTAATTTGTGTAGGAGCTTATAAAATGAGCTATTATTTGACCCCATATAAATAAGAGCTTGTCTTTATTCAACTGATTGTGTTTACCGATGTTGGAAAAATTAAGCGCCTTTTCATACTACAGAATCTAAAAATTTGTGCCAATTGTTTATATTGGACCAAAATAATACAAGCTACTTGTTAGGGACAGCAGAGTGTATCGTGTATCTCACACAATAGAGTCTGGATGTCCCACGACACGATTACTCAGCAACGCTTGTAACAATTTTAGCGGAACTTTGTGTATATCTATACTAAACTAATATCTTGGATAAGTTCGTAAATTAGCAAATATGGTACAGCATTTAGTGAGTTGCTTTTCTTTATGTACTAATTACTCTTTAAATGTGTACTTATTCCACCGATTACGCTCTTTTAAACGCTTTTTTGAATGTAGTAATAATATAATTATACATACTGGTGGGAAAAATCAGTGCAGTAATTTTGGAGTTACCTGGATTTTAATAATTAGTAATTATTACCAACAACGATATAAATACGTAGATATTTTACTAAATTTGTTGAAATCAAAACTATAAATTATCTGGCTGATTTCCTCCGTATATTTTCTAAATGATCACACACGGCGCGTTAATTTTGCTGGTGTCGCTATTTAAATTACTGACAGGGCTATAATAATTAGGTACAGGATACTATTGAAATCTGCAACATACCGTCTCTAGATGATACCCTTAATATCAATACTAATTTTCGATGTGTTATCTCCATTGATTATCCACCATTACATTGCTGCGCTGTGTTAAAGCATTTAGACGGTATATTGAAATGTGATCTTGAACACCCAAGAAATGTAAAATTTCTAAAATCAATCATTAATATTTACCCATATGCGCTTAAAATGATGATTGATCTTGCATTTAAACAAAATGTGTAAAAAAGAGTGTGACATCACAAAAGTTGCCACACACCCACTGTACCTGTCACAGATAATAACAATTAAGTGAACTGAGGGAAATTCGAATCCCAAAGCTAAACATCTATTAGAGTAATTCGCTCATTTATTTTTTCATTTTTTTAATATAAAAACGTATTGAATCAAAGTAAATAATTAAAAGTAAAGTAACAGAACAGTGGTAAACGTATTAAAGCAAAATTTTGGAACTTCCAACGGGAAATTACCAAATCTGGAGGAAGATTCTTCTCAGCCCACGCCGGCCGGCCTACTCAACTAGTCTAGTGGTTTCAAGGACATCTCTAACACATAAAAAGCTAAGTCACTTTTTAACTTAGTATATTGGAGAGCCGAAGCAGCACAAATTATATCTATTTGGAACTTTTCCCAAAGATGCTAGCACCCTTGTAATATATATATTTAGATGCTGGGTCACAGAACTAGAAAACAGATAAAGAAAGACAACCTATCTGCAAGTTCTTTCTCATCAGCCGACGACTCACTAGAACTGGAATCGCCCAAAAGAAAAATTCCCAGCAGTAAGAATTTACAGGAGGACAATTCAGAGATGGGGGACGACGTGGCAAAGAAACTGGATAAGATTCTAGCGGAAATTCAGGGGATGAGGGAAGAGTTTAAGAAAGAAGTAGTGGAAGTAAGAAAAGAAATTACGGAACTTAAAGTCAATCTTTCGTCACAAATTACTTGCACGTCAGGGAGAATAGACGTCATTGAGGATCGGATGGAAAAATTGGAGATGCAAGAAAAGAAGCTTAATATTGTAATACATGGAATAGAATACTCTGAGGGGGAGACGAAGGATGAGTTGAGAGACAAGATCGGAAATTTTATGGCAACCGGACTACAATTGCAAGTTGGACAAGTAAAAACGGTAGAATATAAAAGAGTAGGGAAAAGGACAGCTTCCAGAAGACCCATTGTGATGAAGCTCCAAACTGATGAGGACAAGAGAGTAATATTCAACCATGTGAAAAATCTCAAAGGAACAACGTTTAGAGTTGAAAGGGACCTTCCACTAAAAATGAGGATGAAAAAGTCGGTCATGTTGCGAGTGAGGAAGCAGGCACTGGAAGATAATAAGACTGTCAGAATGACAACAAATGGCCTATTAATTGATGGCGAGTTCTATATGGTGGAGGATGATATGAGAGTGTCAAGGAAAGGAAGGGGATCATCCCAGATGTGACAACAACAAGAGAATAATATCACCTCAACTAGAAGAAGACCAAGAAAACAAAATACTGAAACACAAGATTATATAAGAAGACAGAATGTAAGTACAAGTGTAGATTTAAGAAACCAAAATAAGTTAAATATTATTTTCTGGAATATCCATGGGGCAACAAATTTAAAGGAATTAGATTCCACAGAATGTGAATACTTAAAAGAAAAGGATGTAATAGGAATTAGCGAAACTTGGTGTGTTGGTAATAATATTAACTTAAATTCAAATTATAGGGACTTCGAGATAGTGCATGCGGGGGCGAAAAAGATACATAACAAAGGAAGAGCTTCAGGAGGGATCGGATTCTTAATAAATAAAAATAGTATCTCGCACTATGAAGTTTTATGTAAAGAAATTAATTTTTGTGCCATATTAATCAGGAAAAAGTTTGGTAATAATGAGAATTTTGCCATTATAAATGTATACTTATACCCAGATCAAATTAATTTAAATCAAACATTAGAGAAGTTGTCTAAGATAATTTTAGATTTAAGTGAGAGGAATATTCACGTGATAGTTGGGGGGGACTTCAATGCGAGAATTGGCCAGGAAAATATAATCCCAGAGGAAATTATAATTAATAATCGGCTAGCTAGTAAGAGATTCTCTAGGGATAAATGTCTCAATAAGCAAGGTTCCCAAGTGTTAAAATTCTTAGAAGAAAATTCCTTAATCTTGTTGAATGGAAGGACGGTGGGTGATGAGGATGGTAAGCTAACATTCGTAAAAGAGACGGGAGGAAGTGTAATTGATCTTGTATTGGTTGACTATGAACTTTCTCATCAGGTACGCGAGTTGAAAATTATTGATTTAGGGATGTCAGATCACAGGCCAGTCGAAGTAAATGTGACCACAGGAGGTGAACAATTCCAGGAACTAAACCAAAGGTCCAAATTACAAGTAATAAAAATTGTCGAGAAAGACGCGGATGTGTTTACACAAACTCTGGAGAAGGTCGTGATAGATGATCAAATAGAAGGCGTAAGTAATATGTACAATTATTTTGTAAAGTCAGTACACAATGTTGCAATGGAAATTAATTGTTGCAAAGACAGAATCCCAGTTATAAAAGCAAGGAACAAACCATGGTACGATGTCGATTGCAAAATAGCAAAGGCAATGATGAAGACAGAAAGGAAGAATTTTAGTTTAGATCCCAGCCCAATTAACGGAGTAAAATTTGCAGAAGCAAAGAAAGGATTCAAAATGACGGTAAAAAATAAGAAAAAGGCGTATGAAGAATCAATCAAAGAGGGACTATGTAGGGTGAGGAATGGCAGGGAATTTTGGGATACAGTAAAAAAGTTAAAGTGGAAAAATCAAAGAGACTGTAAAATTGAAAATGAAGTATGGCAAGAATTTTATGCAAAAACACTTCCCGAGAAACAACACATTGTAGAGATCGAGGATTCCCTTCATAGTCAAGCTGACCTTCAATGGTTGGTTGACGATATTAGCAGGGATGAAGTATTGATTGCAATTAGGAAATTAAAATTGAGGAAGACTCCAGGTTTAGATGGGATTACAAATGAGTGCTTTAAACTGCTCCCCAAGAACTGGCTAGACTTTATAATTAAACTGTTTAATGAAATCCTAAGAAATGAAAAATGTCCCATTGAATGGTCAGAGACAGAAGTGATCACTATATATAAGAAAGGCGATGCAGCTCTCCCAGAAAACTATAGGGGAATCTCGCTCATAAATAATATTACTAAATTATTTACAAGTATTTTAGCCAACAGATTGACAAAGTGGGCTGAGGAGTCAAGGATTCTTCCAGAAGCACAGTACGGTTTTCGAAAGAGCAGATCGTGTACTGACCAAATCTTTGCCTTATCCGGTATAGTCAATAACCACATTAGAAGGGGTAGGAGGATTTATTGTGTATTTGTGGATTACAAAAGGGCATTTGATTCAGTCAATCACGCTTTGCTCTGGAAGAAACTGAGCAAATTAGGGCTGCCAGGGAAAATAATTAGGACTCTCCAGGATTTATACAGAAATGCAGGATTTAGAGTTAGGACGTCACAAGGGCATACTAATAAGATTGACCTCACCGAAGGTGTAATGCAAGGAGAAATTCTGTCACCACTCTTATTCGCAACTTTTATATCGGACATGGAACAGTTCTTTAAAGAAAAGGGTCTCCAAGGGGTGAGTGTAGATGAGAGATTAGCTGTATATATGTTATTATACGCCGATGATACTGTCATATTTGCAAATAGTGAAGGAGATCTCAAAAAAAAGCTTGAGGCATTAGAAGAGTATTGCAATTTAAATGGACTAGAGGTGAATTCGTCAAAGACTAAAATCATGGTTTGTTCCCAGAGTGGAAGGAAGAAACTGGCGAGGGATATAATTTATAAAGGCAGTAGGCTGGAATGTGTCACACAATATACTTATCTGGGGGTCCCATTTACTTCGAATGGTAACTTTAAGAAAGCAAGTGAATATTTTAAAAATAAAGCATCTGTGGCAGCCTCAGAAACTATTAAAATCTTAGCAAGGGGGAAATGTACAGCATGGGAAGCAAGGTGTAAACTCTTTGAATCTGTAGTCTTATCGAATTTATTATATGCAGGAGAAATATGGGGATTAGAGCATGCAGAGGAGTTGGAAATTGTAAGTACAAAATTTTTTAAATCAATTTTAGGAATTCAATGGAGTACACCAAACTATATGACTAGACTAGAATGCGGGCGTCCCAAAGTACAGTGTTTAATAGTAGATAAAATGGTCACATTCTTAGAAAGAATTCTCAGTATGGAGGATGACAGAATTCCGAAGAGGGTACTGATGAGACAGTTATACCTGGCCAATAGTAATGAGCTTGACACATTTAACTGGTTCGCACTTTTAATCGACAAGATTAAGGAATACGGTATTCATTGTGAAGATCCAAGAAGGTTGTGGGAGAGGAAAGAAGAGATATGGGAGGCGTCGAGAAGAGTGAGTTATGAGGAGGATGTAGATAGAGTAGTTTCGTCATCATACAGCTCAAGGTATTTATTCCATATGGATGGTCAACTTATCGCGAAGTATCTTAAAGCAAAGGTATCGCTCAATAAAACAAGGATGATTGCACAACT